>NW_019167960.1:17056731-17366840 GCF_002303985.1 Durio zibethinus | reverse complement strand
AAAAAATGGAAAGCCTTGGTATTATGACATCTTACAGTATGTCAAAGATCAGCAGTATCCAGTTCAAGCAACAGAAAATGATAAAAAGGTCATCCAAAAATTGGCTATGAGCTTTTTCCTGGATGGGGATGTCCTGTACAAAAGAAGCAGGGATCAAGTATTATTGAGGTGCATAAATGAGACTGAAACGAAGAAAATCATTAAAGAGATGCATGATGGAATATGTGGGGCACATACTAGTGGACATATGATGGCAAGACAGATCATGAGAGTGAGATATTACTGGTTGACGACGGAGAATGATTACATTGATTATGCTCGTAAATGCCATAAATGCCGGATATATGCTGATAAGATTCATGCTCCGTCGTCTACTTTACATGTTATGGCACCACCATGGCCATTTTCAATGTGGGACATGGATGTTATTGGTTCAATTACCCCAAAAGCTTCTAACGGGCATAGATTCATTTTTGTGATGATAGATTACTTCACAAAATGGGTAGAAGCAGCATCATATGCAAATGTGACATGCTTTGTGGTTTGCAAGTTCATAAAAAAAGAGATCATCTGTAGATATGAACTTTCAAAAAAAATTATTTCAGACAATGCCAAAAATCTAAATAGTAAGATGATGCAGGAAGATGTGCTCAATACAAGATCAGACATCATAACTCGGCATCATATCGTCCGAAGATGAATGGGACAGTTGAGGCAGCCAATAAAAACATAAAAAGAATTTTAGAAAAAATGACTGAGACTTATAAAGATTGGCATGAGAAGTTGCCATTTGCATTACATGCATATTGAACGTCAGTTCGTACCTCTACTGGGGTAACCCTATTTTCTTTGGTTTATGGGATGGAAGTTGTACTACCAGTGGAAGTAGAGATCCCCTCTTTAAGAGTTTTAAAAGAAGTTGAGTTAGAAGAAGTCGAATAGATTCGAGAACATTATGAGCAGTTAAATTTCATAGAAGAAAAGAGATTGACTGCACTGTGCCATGGTCAGCTATATCAAAGAAGAATGATGAGGGCTCATGATAAGAAAATTCAACCTCGTTACTTTCGAGAAAGAGAGTTGGTCTTGAAAAGAATTCTTTCAATCCAACACGATAGTAGAGAAAAATAGACTCCGAATTGGAAAGGACCGTATGTGGTGAGACGAACTTTTTCAGGTGGAGCGCTGATACTGACTGAGATGGATGGAAATGATTTACTCTATCCTATAAATTTTGATGCTGTGAAGAAATACTATGCTTAAAAAAATGAAAAAATAAAAAAATGAAAAAAAAATAAAAAAAATGATGAAAAAATGAAAAAATGGAAAAAATGAAAAAAGAAAAAGTGAAAAAGGAGGACTCAAGGCGAAAACCATAAAAGGGCGGTTTGAGTCATATGGGGTTTGTCTAAGTTGAAAACCTGAAAAGGCAGCTTAGATAAGGAAAATACAGCATTGAATTTAAAAGTCCGCTGATATGGAGGCTAGCAAATTTGAAAGAGTTTCAAGTTGTTAAATACATCAGAGGGTTGAGTTTTCAGAAAAAACTTTGAGATGTGTTACCATGATTATCTGATTGTTCATTTTAGGCTTTGTCCCCTCACCTATCCTTGTAATTCTTTTTTGGCCAAAGTTTGCCAACATTTTACTAATAAGAGACATTCTATTTCATTCTTTGTGTCTTTTTTTTATGACTGCTTCTCAACATTCAGATTCTTTTCTTCTTAATACCCCACCATTGAAGAAATGTGCAAATGCATTCTTACTTTTTGAGTTTGAAATAATGATAGATGAATGAATAACAACATGAAAGATTTTTACATTACATTGAATAAGTCAAAAGTGAAAAAAGGCAGAATCGAGATGTTCAGCTCTTGATTAGGACATTGAATCTGGAAAGAGATTTTTTTACAGGAAGAATGTGAGTGGAAGAGACAATTAAGAGCTACACTGGTTCGATCTTAAAAGAGCAGTGTAATTGGATCTCTGAAGAATCAAAAGGCTTGATGCCAAAAAAAAAAGCTTGAGAAACTTGAGTACCATACATTGAATAGGAATTAATTAGCCAACATTTACATAGCATGCATTGAAATTCATATGCATTGCATAGCATACACTACTTTCAGGAAAATATAGTGTATAAATTCAAGAAACAGGGTATTCCAAGATCCCACATAGAGAAGATAGATATGAAGACATTTTTAAAATTGAGAAAAAAGAAACTTGTCAGGTAAGTTCCTAGTCCTTGAAATAGGATGTCTTTTGGTATCAGGGTTGATTTATAAGACCTTTGGGCATAATCTCCTGAAATTCCTTCAAATACAACTTTCAACTCCTTTGGACATGATTGTCAATGAGCAATTTACTTTTCAAAAGTCGTGGTGCCTCTGTTTAGAGGAGCAATTTACTTTTCAAAGTCGTGGTGCCTCTGTTTAGAGGAGCAATTTACTTTTCAAAGTCATGGTACCTCTGCTTAGAGGAGTAATTTACTTTCCAAAGTCGTGGTGCCTCTGTTTAGAAGAGCAATTTACTTTTCAAAGTCGTGGTGCCTTTGTTTAGATGAGCAATTTACTTTCCAAAATCGTGGTGCCTCTGTTTAGAGGAGTAATTTATTTTTTTTTAAGTTGTTGAGCCCTGATTAGAGGAGCCATTTATGTTTCTAAAAGTCGTTGAGCCTCTGTTTAGATGAGCTTTGGTAAAAATTAAAAACAAAAAACAAAAAAACAAAAAAAAAATAAAAGATGAAAAATGTTGAGTTGAGTCTTGATTGGGTGTCTACGTCTTTGCGCAATTTTTGTTTCACAAAAAATGTGCAAAGAGGGGCAGCTGTAGACACCCAATTTGGTCCAAGCCCGGATCAATTGGGCCTAACCCAAATGGGTAAGCCCATTTTGGTTTTTATTTTGTATTATTTTATTTTTTTTCCTTTTGTATTTTATGAATTTTATTATTTATTTATTATTACTATGTATTAATATATGTATATCTTTATTGGTTTTTTTTTCTGTTAATATTTATATGTATTTTATTTATATAGTTATATATTTATTATTATATTATAATTTATTTATTATTATTATTATTTTTTATCTTGTAATATTTTTTTAGATTTATCTTATTTTATTTTTAATTATCTGTGAATTTTTTTCAGTTATCTGATTTTTTTGTTTATCTGATTATTCTTTTTTTTTCTCTTTTTTTGGGGTTATGATTGAAGGCTGAAGAATCCTAACGTGAATGGGGATTCAATTAAGAGTCCAGATTGGATTCAAAGATTGAATCCTCGTCCAAAGAAGAATTGAGATTGATCAGAAACTCTTGATCAATCCCTATAAAAGGGACCTTCTGGAACAGAACAAAAGGAAAAAAAAAGAAAACCAGTAAGCAAAAACCACTGATTTGAGAGAAAATGGGCGTGTAAAAAGTTTTAGAAGGCTAAGAAAAGGTTTAGAGGTGTGCTGAGAATTAGCAGAAATTTTTTTGAAGATTTTTGACGAATTATTTTTGAGAATTTTTGGAAAATTCCAAATTTCAATTGAATTTTTCGGTGAAATTTGTATTTTTTGATGAAAATTCTGGCCAACTTTGAAGTTTTCGGTGATGGATCCTAGAAACTGACTAACTTCTGATGAACTTTCAGTGAACTTTCGGTAAAAAACCCAGATTCTGATGAAATTTTTTAGAATTCGGTGAACATTCAATCGAAGTTCTTTGGCTGTTTAGAGAGAAGCAAGAAGAAAAAGGAAGAAGAGAGAGAGAGAGGAAAGGAGCTTTCTGCCAAAAAACAGAGGGAAAAGCCTTATATACCCTCCCAAAACGACGTCATTTTTGCGTTAAGTGACCCAGAAGATCCGCGCGTTTTACCAAGATCCGACCCGACCCGAGCGTCGACTCGCTTCCTGACCCAGGCGTGTCTTCTCCCTCCGAGCTGAGCCGAGCCGCCCTCCGAGCCGCTCCAAGTTTTTTTTTTGAATTTATTTATTTATTTTATTTATTTATTTATTAGATTAGGTTTATTTAATATTCTTTTTATCTTTATTTTATTTTTTATTTTTACTTTCCTTTATTGAATTTTTTTTCACTTTTATTGTTTTATTATTTTTTTAAAAAAAATTTCAAAAAAAAGAATTTTTAGGAAAAAGTTGAAAGTATCAATTTTCCTTGAAAATCAAAATTTTCAAAAAAATATTTTTAGGGAAAAGTTGAAAGTTTCAATTTTCCTTAAAAATCAAAGTTTCAAAAAAAAAATTTTTTGGGGAAAAGTTGAAAGTATCAATTTTTCTTGAAAATCAAAATTTCCAAAAAATATTTTTGAGAAAAGTTGAAAGTATCAATTTTCCTTAAAAATCAAAGTTTCAAAAAAAAAAACATTTTTGGGGAAAAGTTGAAAGTATCAATTTTTCCTGCACAAAAATAATTATTCTTTCCTTCCTTTTTATTTTGATTTTGATTTTTTTTTAAATAATTCGACGATGGAGCCTCTGCAAGTGGAACAATAGTTTTTCTCGCATACTCCTGAGGTGAGGAAATTTTCTCAATTTTCTGTTAAAAGTGTTAGAGTCATTGAGAATGATTTTCAATAGTTAATTACTTGGTAAAATTTTAAGGGTCATTGGATAACACAAATTTAAGCTGGAACCATCTTTTGATGGGCGTTGTGAGGGTGCTATAACCTTCTTCACACGTAACTGAACTTCCTAACTCTGTTTGGTTAGTAGACCTGAACCTATTCTTTTAGGGACCCTTAAACTTAGGTGTTTCCTGAAAGGACAGATTCTTTAGGTGGCCAATCGCACCTAGATAAAAAAGATTGGTGGCGACTTCCTAAAGTCAATGTCTAGCGATAGATCCTCGGATCTAGACGTTATGGCATCTAGAAGTGTCGTAGATTAGACCTGATGAAATTTATCATGAAAACTCAAAATTCAAATGTTCTGATTCACAAGAAGCTTTCAGCTTCGCAAGAACTCACTGAAATTTGATTATCAAAATTTCATATATGCAAGAATTCAATTTTATAGAATCTTAAGATTCGCATTTGCAAGACTCACATCCAACATTTAAAGATTTTTATTCGAATTTTGGGGATTCTCATCCAAAAGTTCAAAGCTTTTCGTTTGAATTCAAAACGTTCACATTCAAGAAATCTTAGAGTTTCACATCTAAGTTCAAAGGTACTCACTCAAAAATTTAGAGATGCGCATCCAAAAGTTGAGTTCAAAGCTTTTCGTTTGAATTTTGGAGATTCACATCCAAAAAATCTTAGAGTTTCACATCTAAGTTCAAAGGTTCTCACTAAAAAATTTAGAGATTCATATCCAAAAGTTGAGTTCAAAGCTTTTCGTTTGAATTTTGGAGATTCACATCCAAAAGTTCAAAACTTTTCATTAGTTTGAAGATTCACACCCAACAAACTTTAGGGTTTCACATCTCAAAGATTCTCATTTGAAATTCAAAGATTCTCATTTGAATTCGAAGATTCTCATTTGATAAATTTTGGGTTTCACACCTCAAAGATTCTTATTTGACACTCAAAGATTCTCATTTGAAGATTATTTAAATATTCTCATTTAAGAAATTAGGATTCTTATAAAAAAAATCATAAATTCTTTTTCGAGTGACTCAAAATTTTATATGTCATGATCAAGGATGCAAGTGCAATAATTTGGATTCACACAATAATGTTGATGCCATATCCTAAATCATAATTGTAATATTTACTGGCTGATGCATGTCCAAACAAAACTTTAAATATTCACCGAATCATGTACATGTACTGTTCAAATGACGAAGCAAACATAATGCATGTAATGCAGATAAATGTCATGAAATTATGGTAATATGGTTCTCAAGATCCCACCATCTCACATTTCACGAGTTTCATCAACTAATCTCTATTATTTTCATCACTTGACCACCATTCATAGGCTTATCAACAGTAACTATTTCAGAACAAATTCTATCAGATTTCTCAACACTAGCCGTTCCAGAATGAATTTTGTCCATTGATTCTCATCATTTGATCACAATACATAAGTTATGTTGATCAATCTATCATCATATTTATCTCTTAATCACATCATCTTTTTAGATCTTATTAAGCAATCCATCACCATGTTTAACATTTGGCCATCCCATGTGTCATTTTTCAAGTTTATGCCATCTTTTCATCATTTTTGTCTTCGATCATTCTGGACTTCTTTTCAAAGAAATGCAAGAACCTCTTAACACATATTCATTCATTCATTATCATTTCAATTCTTGATAAACACAATGCAATCATATATTTTCTTGATTCATTCTAAGGATGTACGAATAAAAGAGCACAATGTGCATTGAAAAAAAAGTAATTAATGAGGAGTGAGTCTGGCACAAAAATAAATAAAAAAGAAACAAGTTGGATGCGTGCCATTGGGATGAATGGTATATCCAAACAATGAATATTGGGACAATTCTAAACATTAATCCAGGATTTTTTTTTTTTCAAAAACTCATTCCATTAACTATCAAAATTATTTTGAGCTCATCAAACTTTACCTCAGCTTTAGAGGATCTTTAAATACCTTAATCTTTTATAATTTGAACTATTCATCCAAGTTTCAACTCAAAGTTTTGTTTATCCCAAATCGCCCTTTCGAATTTTCAATTTGAGTTTTTTTTATCTTTTCTTTTTCTTATTTTTTCTTATTTCATTTTTTTTTCTCTTTTTCTTGTTTTTTCATCCATTTTTTCTTTCCCTTTTCATCTTTTTTTTTTCATCTTTCATCCATTGTTAATATCTCTCACACATTAATATCTAGAAGTAATACAGCATGATTTCATTATTTCATCATGAGCACACCTTTGTCCAACATATGATCATTCAATTCAAGCATTCACACTTGATCCAAATGGACTTTTTAATTGTAATGTAGGCCATGGTGATAGGTCATGAAAGAAATAGATAAAATAGGCTCAAAACATGTGTTTAAAGAGTTCAAAACCAAAGGATCATTTGCCCCATTCCATATTATTTCACTACTTCATCGATTTCATTCTTCATAAAAATATTCATTTACTTTACTCTAAATCATGTGTGACATTCATTTTTTTTTTCTTTTATTTTTCTTTTCTTTTTATCTTTAAGACCTTTTGTGATCTTTTACCTTTTTTTTTTTTCAAAAATTACCCTCCAATGTAGAGGGTGATCTTTGGTTGAGGTTCTTTAAAGATGATCATAATAGGTTCAAAGGGGTAGTAATGAATGATCTTTTAAATGATAAAAGAAAGATGATCATTTTTCATTTCAAATGTGAATGCTTTCTTTGAAGATTATCTATTGAAAAAAAACAAGCTCATGGATTTTCATAAAAGATTACATTTTTAAGATATATCCATCTTATATCTGTCAATAACTTTTTTTTTCAAATAATCTTCTCAAATCAATGTGAATAAGTTCTCAAAATTAAATCTTAGAATTATTATTAGCATCATTATCTAAACATTCATCGTTTGGAGTTTTAAAAATGGGAATGAAAAATTATAAAAGGTGATAAAGAATGAAACAATGATTGAATGAAAGAGAAAATGTAATAAAATGCATTATCCTTGCCTTTTATTAAAATGATAACAAATAAAATCCTATTGCATAAAAGAAATCCTAACATCACTTTAAAAGAAATCTTAAAATGACACATATCTTTCAACCAACTTTGACATCTTTCTCTAAAATCATGCTCGTATGCAATCGAGTGAATAATTTTTATTGACATCTTACCCCCTGATTTGTCGAAACTCACTAAGTTTTTCTAGATCAAACTTTGCACGTTATGTTTAAAAGTAAGGTAAGTCTCAATAGAATGACCCACATTCCTATTGTGATAATTGCATGTCGCATTAGCATGTACCATTTTGGATAGGGTGGCTTTAATGGTTCTAGAATAACTGGAGATACCAAGTTGTTCTTGACCAATTCTGAGAATAACTCAGTGTAAGTCATAGGGAATAGGGTCAATATGTGCCCTTTCTTAATTATCTTAAAATCTTTTAAACCTTTTTCTTGGTTGTTAGATTTTAAAGCTGACGCAGGTACTTGAAGGGCTGATTGTGGATAAACTAGTTGTGGATATGGTTGGTAAGGTGAGATATTATTCACAATAGGATAGTACGAAAAGTAACCTTATGGTAGATAAGGTTGATAACCCTTGAACTGTCTATCAAAGCTCATGACTTGAGTTTCTACCTCTTTCTTCTTTGACACTTTTTTGTTTCTTTTCTTTCAATTTACCATTTTTAATGACATTCTCAATGATTTTGCCTGAGATTACCATGTCGATAAAATTTTTTATGATATTTTCTATCATCTTTTCATAATAAAGAGATTTTAAAGTATTAATGAATAATACCATAGTTTTTTTTTTGTTAATGAAGGCTGCACTTAAGAGGCTATGTCCGTTCATCTTTAGGCATATTCCTTAAATGATTCAATCACTTTCTTTTTTATATTCTGTAAAGAAATACGATTAAGGGCCAAGTCTATAATATGTTGGTACTGATTAATGAAGCATGGGTCATATCACTCGAAGAATGAATACGGGTCCTGTCTAGTTAGACATATCATCTAGTAGCAGAGCCTGTAAGGCTATCTTGAAATACATGCATCAATAACATAAGCAACCATTTTTTGACAGTACATGATAATGTGAGTTTTCGGATACTTTGTACCATCATACTTATTGAACTTTGGCACTTTGAATTTTAGAGAAATTACCATATCTGGGACCAAACAGAGCCCAACAGCATCCACTGAACCATAAGAACCAATGACTTCTACGGCTCGTAACTTTTCCTCTAACAATTTCATCTTCTGTTTAGCTTTTGAGGCTTCTAAAGTCTCTTTCTATTTGGGCCTCATCTTATCTTTTTTTTCTGGATCATCCAAATTAGGGACTAATATTAGTTCTATTACCTTTTCAGTAAAGACAGAATTTACATAACTTTGATATTATCATGAATTTGAAATTGATGGCATTTCAAGGGTATATGTACCCTATAGGATAGGTAAACTACTGTGGTGATGGACCTTGTGCGAGTTGAGCTTGATGTGACCTAAAACTAGAAGAATACAGTGGGTCATCATTCTCTTGTGAACGATGGTCTTGTTAGCTAGTATTCTCTTCTACACTCTTTCCCTTATTTAACTTGTTTAAAGCCTCTAAAATCCTAATCAACTCTCATTTTAGCTTCTCTTGAGCTTTTTTTATCCTCTTGAGATGATTAAAATTTTTTTATTCCATTTGTCTGACTCGGGCTCTTGTAGTGTATTGGTGAGTAAGGTTACTTGGTATATCTATCATTGAACCTTTAGCACCATAATTATGATTAAAAATGCCATGCTATATTTTATGTATGATATGTTGATGCACGAATGAAATGTACATTTTCATGGATGAAATCTAATATGAAAATGATCCAGATGCATAATGTTACATATGACAATAAAAATAATGCATGACATGATAATGCAAATGCACAAAGTCAAATAATCAACACAACTTGTTTCTTTTTATGTTCTAGTTTCGGGGTATATATATCATTAGGTAGGAATGGCTCTATCTTAGGGTTGGCTTCTTCAGTATACATTATATGCTGGGTTAAGCGATTTTGACCACTAAAGGTTTTCAAATTATTTCTTATATCATCGTTCATCACAGACTAGTAAGGTGATCCAAACCTTACCTATCACAGGCTACTAACAGAAAGAATTCAATTTGAGTGAGAGTATTTCGTTAGTCACTACGGAGGCATTAGAACCTCACGAAAGCATAGGTACTTTACTCCCTCCTAGAAGGACGAAACTCAGGTATAGAGCTCATATTACATATGCATATGCATGACATAGTTTGCAATATAAATAAATAAAATGAATGAAAAAGAAAAAAATTACAAAGAATTCAATTTTATTAGGCTTTTTGGATAACACGAATTTATATGCTGTCTTGACTCTCGACTGTCCCCAGTGGAATCATCAAACTGTCATAACGTTTAGATCTAAAGATCTATCGCTAGACATTGACTTGAGGAGTTGCCACCAATCTTTTTTATTTAGGTACGATTGACCACCTGACTGAAACCATCCCTTAAAAAAATCTTAAGTTTGATTTAAGTATCTTTAAAAGGTAGATTTAATATCTGTGAAAACCATAACTAGGTTCGAGAGTACGATTACGTGTGAGAAAAGTTATAGCATTCTCACAATGCCCATCAAAAGATGGTACCAGTTCAATTTTCTGTTATCTATTAAGCTTTAAAAATTTTATTAAATAATTAATTATTAGAAATTATTCTTAATTGACTCCAATACTTTTGGCAAAAAATTAATAAAGTTTTCTCACTTCAAGAGTATGCAAGAAAACTATTATTCTACTTGCAAAGGCTCCATCGTCGGATTATTTAACATTAAAAAATTTTCAAGAAAAGAAAAAAAAAGAAAAAAAATAAAAAAGAGGAATAATGATTCGACTTTTGATATAAATCTTTTTCTTTTCGTTTTATAAGAAAAAAAACTCATTACTTTTATATAATGAAAATTGATACTTTCAACTTTTCTTTAAAGCATTTAGAGGTTTTTATTTTAAGAAAAATTGATACTTTCAACTTTTCCTAAAAAATATTTTTCTTGATAATTTTTATTTTTTAAGAAAAATTGGTACTTCCAAAATTTCTTCAAAATGCTTTTTTCTGAAATTTTAATTTCAAGAAAAATTAATATTCTTAATTTTTCCTCAAAATGCTTTTGAAATTTTTTATTTTAAAAATTTTATTTTTAAGAAAAATTGATACTTTTAACTTTTTCTAAAAATGTTCTTTAAAAATTTTTGTTGTCAAGAAAAATTGATACTTTCAATTTTTCCTTTAAAAATATTTTTCTTCAAGTTTTATTTTTAAGGAAAATTGATACTTTTAACTTTTTCTAAAAATGTTCTTTAAAAATTTTTGTTGTCAAGAAAAATTGATACTTTCAATTTTTCCTTTAAAAATATTTTTCTTCAAGTTTTGATACATCCAACTTTCCTCCAAGAGATTCTGGTTTTGAAATTATTTTCAAGAAAATGATACTTTTCAACCTTTTTTCAAAAAATATTTTTTCAATTTCATTTTAAAGAGTAATTGAAAATTAAAGGGATGTTAATTAAATAAATAACCTTATTATTAGCATTAAATAAATAAGGGAAAAATAATTAAATAATAAATTAATAAACTAAATGAAAAAGAAAAAAAAACCTTTGGCACGGCTAAAGCAGCTCGGCTTGAGGCACAAATACCGGCTCAGAGGTGCGGCTTGGAGGCTCGGTTTGCAGCTTGGCTCGATAGAGCCTAGGCAGAGACACGATTGCTGGTTCAGGTCACGCTACGGGTCAGGTCGCTCGCTTGAAAACGCGTGGATCATCTGAGATTAGTAAGGCCAAAATGACGTCGTTTTTAATGGGTATATAAGGCTAATTTTCAGCCTTTTTAGCAGAATTCTTCTTTCTCTTCTATCTCTCTTTTTACCTAGATGAACACCGATTAAATCTTCACTGGATTCTGAAAAGCATCATCGAAATCTGAGTTGTATCATCGAAAGTTTGTTAAAAAATTTAACTTTCATTGAAATCGTCACTGGATTCTGAAATTCCTTGTCGAAAAATTTCAAACGGCACCGAAAAAGTCACCGAAAATTTCAATAGGCGTTGAAAAGTTCAACCAAAACTGAAAAATTTTCAGAAATTTTCCAAAAAAAAAAGCCAAAAATTCTAAAAAAATCCTAAAAATCTTAAAATTGCCTCTGACACCCTTTAGAAAATTTTTTAAATTTTGCCTTCTATATTTTTTTGTGTTTCCCTCTGATTTGTTCATGGATTGTATTTATAGAGAACACTCAACATAGTTTCTGATTAATTAAAAATTTCTTTTCAATCGGATTTTAACATTATCAGAAACTTTAAGAACTATCTTGTAGAGATTGAAACCAATTGCAATTCTGCTAGTGCCTATGCACGGCAGAATTTGCAATCTTTCCTCATTTTTTTTTTACTAATAAAATAAATAATAAAAATTCAAAATAATAATAATAATAATAATAAAAAAAAACAATTGGACCTATCACTTGGACCTCATTGAATCAGGCCCAATGGGTTTGGGCTCGAACCAATTAGGGTATCTACATATATATATATATATATACACATGGAAAGAAAGCAGGTAGAATAAAATTAGAGCATATTTTTTATGTTTGTGCTTTGATGTTTAAATAAGAAGTTCAAAGAAAAGAAGTTGAAAAGAGAGAAAAAATATAAGAAAAAGTTAGATTAGATAGATAATATTTGAATAATTTTATTTATAAATGAAAAATGAAGGTTCTAGGGTCGAATAATAATATAATTAAGTTGATATGTTATTGTATATATCAAATCGATCTAATATATCAAATTGATCTAAAAGTTAAAAATACTTTTGACTATCTTATGATAATCTCTAAAGAGAAAAAATATCAATTTACCCTCTAAACCCAAAATTACCCCTAATAAATTTGAATTCAACTTTTTAAATAGATGATCATGCATCAAATAATTGTTTTTTGAAATTTAATTTATCTTAAAATTTTTTATCTTTAAATTTTTTATCTTATTGCTTTCTTTAAATTTTTTATCTTATTGCTTACTTAAAAAATATATAATAATTAGATAAATTTTTTCAGTCCCGTAACCTTCAAAAGTAAATTTCAATAATATGTCAACTAATATAAAGGTTAATGAGCATAAAATAATTAATTTAAATTTTCATATATAACGTATGTCATAATATATAGATTCATATACCTATAATTAGACACAATATAAGAAGTCACCATCAATATTTTATTTAGATGTGATTGATCACCTAAATAATTTATCATTTTAAGGAGTTCTTAAACTTGATTAAGGGTTTCTAAAGAATAGGTTTTAGTATACTAATTAGAATAGGGTTCGAAAATTTGATTACATATAAAAAAAGTTATAATACCCCTACATTTTATTTTGGGTAAAAAAAGGATAGAACCATTTTATTTTAAACTATCATAAAGTTTATAGTTCTAATGGTTTTAGTTTTGATATTTAAATGTTGAAAATAATTTTTAAAATTTTTTCATTAATCTGATAAAATTCTTAAAATTACTTTTTTACCTCAAGATTATTCAAAAATCATATTTATTTTCTTGAAGAAGCTTTGTCATTGAAAAGCTTAATTGATTTTATTTTTTATTTCAAATACATCTAATTCTTCTACCATTTAGGCCAAAATTAAAGATATTTTCTCACCTGAAAATGTCTTAGATAATCATTTATTTGTGATTACTGAGAATTTTATTTTCAAAATTTATTTTATTTTATAAATTTTATTTTTAAATTTTCTACCATTTGAGTTTATTTAAAAAAATTTATTTATCTATTTCTAAATTTTTCACCATTTAGGTCTATTTAGAGTCTAAACTCTTGTTAAATTTTTAATCTTTAAAAAAAAAATAATATGACAATTATTTTTTGAAGTCTCATTTAAATTCTTTCACCATTTGAGATGAATTTAAAAAAATATTTCATTTAAAAATCTTATGAAAATTTAACTCTTTGTGATTTTTCTTAAGATTTCGTCATTAGATAATTATCAAATATTTTTACTCAAAATTTTAAGATTTATTTTTTAAAATTAAAAAATTAAATAGTAATTATTATTAAAAATTTTATAAAAGTTGATCATTTGTAATTTTTAAAAATTTCGTCATTAGATAATTATTATTTATTTTAAAAAATTTATCAATGCTTTATTTTGTTTTATTTTTCAATAAATACTTTCTAAATTATTCTAAAAATAAATCATGCAGAATACCCTTTAAAAAATGATAAATAAATAAAATAATAGCATAAAATAAAAACAAATAAAAATCAAATACCATAATAAAGAACTAGTTCAGCTTAGCTGGTGTGGTGCGACTGGGCTACAAAAAGGAAAGGAGGCTGGACGATTCGCACACCGGCTCGACTCGATTGGAGCTAAGGAGGCTAGGAACAAGTCAAAAACGGGTTGAGTGGCACGAGTCGGATCGCCCACTTGCAGACACACGGATCCTGCCCTTTTAATATTCTCAATGGCGTCGTTTCCATTATAATATAAAAACCTAAATTTTTTTTTTCATATTTCCTTTTTTCCCTTCTTTTTCTTTAGTTTTTTTCCTCCATCTCTCTCTAAAATATATGAATACCAATTAAATACTTCATCGGATTCTAAAAAACAATGTTAAAAGATTCAAGTTTTGTCGAAAACTTTACCAAAACTAAAAAAGTACGTCAAAAGCTAGGAAAATCTCACAGAAATATGAAATTTTCTAGAGTTTTTCCAAAAATAAAAAAAAAAACCCATCAAATCACCCAAATCAACTTATTTTGCCCCATATTAAATTGAATCAATTCTAATTAACAAATTCAAAAAAAATTTTTTTTTTTTAAACCACAACGTTTCTGTCAGACAAACTTTTCTCTTCTGTTTCACTATTGATTTGTATATATTTTTTTGCTAATTTGTTATGTCTTTTTTATGTCAATTGGTACCTATTCATAGATAAGAAAGCAAGTCTAAATGATGCTTTAACTCGGATTAAACTTTTCAAAGAGTTTATTTAATAGTTGGATTAAAACTGAATTTTATTATTATCTTTTTGAAAAAACCTTTTTATCCAACCGATTGAATACTCTTCTAACTAAGTTTCTATCATTTCCTTTTTTTTTTTTTAAACAAATAATAATAAGATAAACTAACCCAAAAATAATAAACAAAGATAATTACTTAAAATATACATTAAAAACAAATAAAAAATAATATAAATACAATAAAAATAGAATATCAATAATATAAAATAATAGTAATAATAATTATTATAATAATTGGGCTAGGCTTGATTCGGGTTTAATCAAATTAGGTCCAATCAAATTGGATCTAATTATTTCAAGTCTGGACTAAATAAAATATTTACAACATATATGTATCATATTTGAGAAATACTATAATTTTTTAAATAAAGATAATCTTCATATAACATATATGACCTTGGTCAGTAATTAATCTTAATTGATCCACACTAAAATCTAATAAATTTTTTTTGCCATTAGTTCTAATGAATTTGCATTATTTGAAATTAAATTTATTTTTTAGATTTTTGTTTAAAAATTTAAAATGGAGTAGCTAAAGTCCAAATTAGTCTTCAACTTCATCGAATTATTATTTGGTGAGTTGGCGATGACTTAGAAACAAATGGATAAATCTGTGTGGATAGCCAAAAGAAAGTCGGACGCTTGCCAATTATGTATATATATATATATATATATATATATTCTTTTCTATGTTCCTTTTGTCCGTTCCTAAATTATTTCTAACCAACTAAACCATGTAGGAAATGCAGAAAAATTATTCTGAAGCAGCCATTCTTAGGCTTAATTTATGACATCAGCTAAAAATATTACTAGTGACATCAATATATATGACATCAATCCTATAATTTTACAAAATTTACTTTCAATACTCTCAAAATAAAGTAATAATTAAACGTTGAATTTTTGACAAAAAAAAAAAAAAAAGGGAAAAGTTTTCTTGAAAGGGAAAAATCATAGAACGCATATATAATTAAGTTAGTTCATATATATATATATATTATATACTCTCTTTATCTCATTTTTTTAATCTATTTTTTTTTTTTAGATATTTTAAAATATTTTATTTTTTATATTTTAAAAATATTTTATATAATTTTTTTACTTTTTGATATTAAAAATTTTGAAACTTTAATTTTATAAAAAAATTTAAAATTGAATATTAAATATATTAAAATTAAAACTTTTTTAAATTTTATAAAAATTAATTCATGATAAATATTTTGAAACAAATAGAATATATAATATTTATATATGAAATTATATCTTCTTTTACGTTCAATATATTATGGCCACGTGCCCATGCACATGGTGGCCATATGATTTTGGGATTTTCAAAAAACAAAATTATATTTTAAATAGATATCAATATGAAATAAATCATATACAAAAAATTATATTTAAGGTGCTATAACTTCAATTAATTATATTTAAGGAAGAAAAAAATTTATTATAAACATAAAAATTATAAAAAGTAGGAATTATTGAATAAACAAACATTAATCTTGAACTTTAATTGGAAACAATTCTAATTTTCATATTCTATAATATTTAAACACATAAAATATCTTTTATTTCATATAACTCCATGTTTTACATAATTCTTTTTTAAATCCTTACAAATTCATCTCTCACGTAAAGATCACATATAGATTATATTTCTTTCATACCTAATTCTGTGGAAATTCTTGCTATTTATAAGATCAAGTAAACTTAATCACCGTGTGTTATCTTCAATGAATCAAAAAATATTTTCAAAATATTTTTCATGAAATATTTTAAGATTTGAGTCGTAAGTATCCTTTATATACTTACTAAGATCTTAGGGCTGACCAAATTAATCGAATAGAATTTTTTTTTTAAGTATCTAATATATAGTGCATGGTATATTACTGATAAATATATATATATATAAAGGTAAATTTAAATTTAATGAATTTATTACTGATAAATATTCAATGAATTCATATGCAAATATGATAATTTATTTGTCAGAATTAAATTCCCAGTCTTATATCTTTTCAAGTTCAAAATTTCAAGTGCAATGCGTCGTATTTCGACGGCTACATGTATAAATATTTTGGATTATCTTTGAACATAAGCACGTGTAGAGGCGGCCCAACGACGTAAATTTTGGCATCTACCAACCATCCAATGTGTATATATATATATTGGACGACCAAACTTGGTTTTGTAGCACTAGCTTGGCTAGCAATACATTTAAGCAGTAAAGCCAAAACACCAACAACACCAACAACAACAACAATAGCAAATATGACCACAAACTTCAAATCCATCCCAATTATTGGTAATTCTTTGTTTTTCTCAAATATATTTTTCAACACGGAGTTATTCGAGTGCAAATTAATGTAGTAAATTTAAGAAATGGATTGAATAAAAGGTAGATTGAGGGAATCATCCTTCTTTGTTTTTGGGTCTTTGGAAACAGATGTTGGTCCTCTAGTGGCAAGAGGGGATGATCTGACAATTGCTCAAGATGCAGATGTATGTGAAATAGGAGTGTAAATGATATATTAGTATTCACAAATTACTTGAATTCGATTCGAATAAAATTCGAATTTTGCTCGATTATTATCAAGTTAAGCTCGAACTCGAATAGTTTAATTCATTAATCGAGCCGAGTTCGAATATTTTTATACCCGACTCGAGTAGCTTGCGAGTCTAATTGAGTTTTTATATATAAATATATTTTTATTATTTTAATTAATAAAATATCTCGAACTCGAATTCGAACATAAGTAATCGAGTTTTTGTAGAATATAAAAAATCGAGCTTATTTTTATATGTTAATTGAGCATAATTAAACGAACTCAAATAGCTCGATTTCTATCTCGAGTCGAATTTGAATTAAAAAAATAAAATTCGATCGAATTCGAATCAATTTTCAAGCCTCGAATTTCAAATCGAACTCAAACTTGATATTGTATTGACTGAAATTCAATCAATTACATCCTTAATGTGACGTCGTCAAGCAATTGAATTAGGCTTGCAGAGAGACTGGATTCTTCTACGCGGTACATACTTTCTCCATCATTAATCTTGTTTTGTTCCTCAATATCTGTCTCTTTACTATATTCAGCAATCAACATATCGATTAAAGACTAAATTTCGTACTAAAGAAATTACATTTGAAGATATGAAATATCACTGTTTTTCTTCTTACATAAATATTTATGGTCATCAAACAGAAGGGTCATGGTGTTCCCGAGTCCCTTATCAAGGAGGTCAAAGATGTTACTCACAAAATTTTTGCGCTTCCCTACGATGAAAAGCTCAAAATCAAAATGACTCCGGCTAGCGGATGCAGGTTATATAATTGATTTCCATTGAGATAAAATGACAGTACATTTTGCCACCATTGTTTTTTCGATGGCCAAAAATTGATCAGCACCCACTTTTAAAAAATGTTGCTTATAAAATTGACAAAATATATTATAATGCTACATGGGATACCAGAAAATCAAAGAAAATATTCAAATTTCAGCTTATCTCCTCAAGTTAATACTAACTTTACGTATGGTGGGTTTTTTTTTTTATGACAGTACTATAGAGAAGTAAAAAGAGGGATGTATGGAACACTTGGCGAGATTTTGGAAGGATGTAACCAATGGTAAGTTAAGAATGTATAATTGATTTTGCAGTAAATTTTAGAGTAGTGAAAATATTGTGAATTTTGCATTTTTCCTTCACCTTAATTATCTACCATTTTGCTGCAGGCCACAAGATCCTGCAAACTTCAAAGCATCTATGGAGGAGTATATCAGACTTTGCACAGGCAATTCTCTTGCATACTTGTCTGCTTAAAACATTCAATATTTTCTACTTCGCCATTTTTGTGTGCTGATCACTATATTTCTCATGATCAGTTATCTGATCTAGAAATTTAATTATTCATTTGGCATTTTGGTGATCTATTCTTCAGATCTTTCAAGAAAAATCATGAGGGGAGTTGCTCTGGCAGTGGGTGGATCAGCAGATGAATTTGAAGGTGAAAGAGGCGGAGATGCATTTTGGGTAATGCGTCTTATTGGATACCCTGGAATATCACCAGCAAATGGCCAAGAAAACGACATTGGATGGTAACAATTAATCAATAATTCAACAAATTATATGTAAACCATTAATTTCTTCTTCATTTCCTTACCAGCCAACACAGGCTAATGTGAAAATCTTTTTCTTTGTTTCTTCTTTATATCCATGTCTTGCGGCCAAACAATTTCAGCGGCATTCACACTGACTATGGTCTGTTAACCTTGATTAATCAAGATGATGACATAACCGCACTCGAGGTGATATATAACTTTAACATCCATCAATGAAGATGCAAACTTCATTCAAATTTTATAATTACAATAAAAAAAAACTTAATCACTGTTGCAGGTGAGAAACCTGTCTGGGGAATGGACACCAGCAACTCCAATTCCAGGAACATTTGTATGCAACATTGGTGACATGTTGAAGGTATACAAGTGACTCCAAAACCATATATATTCTCTTTGACCTTTAAGCTGGATCATATCTACTTAATCACAAGCAATCTTGATGAGGCTCAAGATTAAATAAATGTATGAACCAATTCTAAAAGTATGTGTGATTTAATATAATTAAATGAATGTAAAAAGGGTGTGATATTATATATCCCCATATTAGTATAATTTTCTTGTTTCTTTTTATTTACCTTTTTTAAAGTTTTTTTGGTCCTTCAATAATGATTCTTTGACAGATAAGCAATTAAAAGCAGAGTTACAAAGGGGAGTTTCAGTAGCTTTTTTTTGCAAAGTTGAGTTGTATAGTAAGATGAGAACAGCCAAATAAATAAACAAATAAATGTGTAATGACAAATAAAAAAAAATAAAATTGAGTAGAGAAAAGAATAAGACTAACGGTCTACATAAGTTGTGCAAGTGAGAAATTAACCAATCTGGTGAGTGGATCACGGCTCCTTGGATTCCTGGAACATTTAGCTGCAACATTGGTGATATGTTGAAGGTACGTTGACTTCGACTCCATGCTAAAAGTGGGTTCAAATCTTTATAGGAGTTTTTCTATTTTGTGTCTACTACATCATACATACCTACAACCTACAAGCTTGGTGCAGCCGCAGATACAGTCGTATGGTTCATGCGAGTCAACCCTCCGATCATCGAGTCTGTGTCGCCTTTTTTTATGAGGTTAAAATTTACAAATGGTCCTCAAAATTATTGATTTTGCAAACGGCCGGAAGTTTGGAAAAGTTGTTTGGAACTCGGAAGTTTGGAAAAGCTGTTTATGGTGACCATTTAAGTTCAAACAAACTTTGTAGCGTAGAGGTTATAGTTTTCGGTCCCATCGTCTCATTGTTCATTGACTTGAAATTGTCTCTAAGTTGCATTGATAATAATTGTTTAAACAGAGTCTGTGATTTGATTGAGGGTAAAAGAACTGATCTCTTGCCTTCTTGACTTGTTCCTAATCAAAATTTACCGTCCTAATAACCGATCTTCAAAATTTTCGTTGTACAATGGCAAATCGAATACACTGTCTTCAGTGCTCTAGCAAAAAAACAAGGGTAAATTCATAATCTTCTACCAAAAAATTATTAGGGCATTCTTTCTTTTAGCTCAAAAGCCCTCCTGTTTTGCCTATTCATCAGAACTGTATATTGTTTGAATTAAGAAAGAACAACAAATCAAATTGTGGAGTTAGAGGTAAACCTGAAAGCAGAATCTGATTTTCCCTATCTTCTAGGCTCCTACAACTCGATAACATGGGCCATGCCAATCAAATAGCCACACCCTCATCTGAGCTTCTCTGGCTGAAAATGCATCCTTTTGATAAAGTGGAACTCTTACACCCAACTCCCGTAACCGATCCACCAGATTGTAAAGAAATTCAAATGTTAGCCTGGACTGTGTATTTAGATACTCTCTAACGTGAGGCTGAATCCGAAACCAGTCTCCTAGTATTTTGTGCACATGAGATCGGATCATCCGCCATGGGACAGGGTATCTTTCACATAGCTTCAAATACTCCACAAGCAGATCCGCCTGGTCTAGTTTACCATCCATATTCTCTTTTTTCATTATCAGCTACCCATTCTGCAGTTCGGAATCTAGCAAAAAGAGCAGGATTCTCAAGAAGAGACTCAGCTGAAAGCACCCCATCAGCACCTGTCTCTTCCAGACAATTCCGAACATCATCCATGTGCCTAATGTTCCCATTGGCAAGAACTGGGATTCTAAGATCATTTTTAACAGCTTTAATGGCATTCCAATCAGTTAGAAACTTCTTCCCATCTTTCTCATCCCTTGTTCGGCCATGAACAGCCAACAGAGAGCAACCAGCATCCTCCAACATCTTCGCATATTTGAGTTTATCCTGTAAATTAGGAAATACCCTGATTTTGGATTTAGTCCGGCCTGAAACGAGTTTGAATCGATCAAAGAGGCCCAACTCCGTGGACAAAAAATGAAGTTTGTAGAATTTTTTTAAAAATGATTTAATAAAAATTTTAATAAAAACTTTAAATCGATAAATTAATATAATATAATATAAAAATTATTAAAAATATTATTTATAATTAAAATTTGATTGATATTTATTTAATAATAAAAATTATATTAATATTTTTAATAAAAATATTTATTTAAATATATATATCAAAATTTATTAAAATTTATTAAAATTTTACAAATTTAATTTATATAAGAAATTTTTAATTTTAATTTTAATTTAACTATTTTAAATAAAAAATTTTATGAATATCACTTAAAAATTTTGATTTAAGCCTTTACATGGATCCTTAGTAAAAATCTTAAATGATAGGTCGGGTTTTTGTTTCTTCTTTTGGCTAGTCTTTCAAGCATTTTACAGCTACTTTTTTTTAAAATATATATATATTTTTGGTTTCAAAGAAAAACAACATCCTATTGCATAAAAAAAAATTTTAATTCGAACTCAAATTTTAATATATTTTTTAAAGCTTTTTTGTCACTAAATAAAAAACGAAAGATTTAAAATATATATATATATATATTTTTCAATAATGATGAAATATGTTCTTAAACTTGATAACAAAATTTCGGAAAAAAAAAAAGAAACATGTATTGATATAACTTTATTTCTAATCATTTATCATTACTCCCTATTCCAAATGGATTAGTTTATATTATCACATCACAAATTTTACAATGATAAATTTGATAATAATGAAGGAGTGGGGACCATTGTCAACGTAGAGAAAAAGGCTAAGCAAGCAAAGAACAAAATTGTTAACAAGATTGAGGAAACGCCAAAAAACTTAACAATTCTCCACCCACCCCTTTTGACTTTGACATAATTTCATTTTCTCATTAGATTAGAGTAACAATCCTTGTCTCCATTTTTCTCCAAATTTAGCCAACCTTTTTCCTAGAATCCAAACAAACCCCCAACTAAAAAAATAATATTTGCATTAAAAATTTTAAAAGAATCTATGCCCGACACCTAACTGTAGTTATAGTCAAACGCTCCTAACACGACATATTGGTCCACATCTTTCCAATTGTTTGACTGAGTCCTTTTCTTTTAATTTCTTTTCTGCTTTTTCTACTATTTAAATCTGGAAATTTTGCTTCATTGATGGAAGAAAAAGAAAATTAAAAGTATGTAGTAGGCATCTGAAACAAGAGCCCAAAGAAATGATCAAAGCAAACGAATTAAAAAAAAAAAAAGATGGCATGGAAATTGAAACGCAATTTCTCTCTTTGATAATTGTAAAATCCAAAAGAAAACGAAGGAAAGAAATCCCATATATTTTACAGGGAAATGAACGAACCCACTAAAAATCTCCTTCGAGATTAACTGAGAAATGGGGATTTTGCTGCATTGAAATGTTTTTCGTCCTAAGAAGATTCCAGGATGAGATTGGTGGTTTCTGCAACAGAGAGAGAATGGTTATGCTCTCCTTCATAGGTGACTATTAGCATCGTTGGATCATCTAAAGCTCTTTCCACATGTTTGCGAGCTGGACATCCTCTAACGCTACTGCACTTATAGTAAGCCCTGTTCAATCATAATTCAACGGCAGACAAAAAGAAAAACACGTTAGAAATAAAACTTGGGGGAACTAAACTGAATTTAACTATCTTTTTGCTTTGACAGAAAATGAATGGAAAGTGTGAAACTTACGGAAATTTTTCTAATCAAAAGTTGAAAACATACCAATCAACTTGTTCATATTCAAAGATTAATTTACTCAAAAACAAGAAATATATATAGAAGATTTCATGAAAATATACCTTGGATGTGGAGATCCCTTTATCGGTTTTTGACCGTATTTCCTCCATGAGTAATCATCTGGTGGAATATCAGACATCTTCAGACTTATTGCTGGAACCCTTACAACCCTTTTCAATCTCATCTTTCTGTCAAAGGCCAAAACAACTTAAGTAAGAAAAAGAGCTTAAATTGATAACATGTAAAAGAAAGAGAAAAAGATGGATGTGTATGTACCTTTTCTTAGAGCAATGGCAGTGACCAGAAGAGCCACTGCACTTGCCAGAACCCAAGTTCTCAGAGCTACACTTCCTCTTAAAAGAAGAAGAAGACAAAGGAGGCTTCCCAGCCGAGGAAACCTGAGAAAGATTAGTAATTTGAAACGCAGATGATGAAGATGGCGGCTTGGTATCAGTATCTCCACTCAAGGATGACATAAACGAATTCCCAGCAGAAGAATATGAAAAAGTGACGGTTGTTAATGAATCTTTCATCTCTAAACACCCACTTTTCACAGGCAAAAAATCATGATGATGAGAATGATAAGTAACCGGTGATGGAATCTGCTGGATCGGCTTTGCGTAATAAACCTTACGTTCGTGCTCTTGATTTGCTTGGTTTTGGTTAACAGGGGGAGAAATAGTTTCAGTATTAGTAGCAACAGGTGGTGCTACAGGAGCTCTTCTAAAACGAGCATGTCCAGTCCGGGTTCGACCCAGAAGAGAGATAACTTTCTTGAACTTTGAGACGGCAACGTCTGCTGCAGCTTTGCAGTCCATTTCTAAATCCAAGGAGGATCTTGTAGAGATCGGAGAAGATTGATATTTTTCTTGATTACTAGTATCATCTTGCTGTTGTTGAGTTTGAGAAAGTAACCTGATGAGTTTCTCAACACTTTCAAGCCCGGAAGCTGCTTCTTGGACTGCGTTTTCTTCCATTTTGGCTGTGAAGCTGTTGCTCCACGGCCATGTCTGCAATAAAACCATTCAAAGCAAGAAAAATAAAAGCGTGAAAAGAAAACGAAGAGAGAGGGGTCGTTGATAAAGAGTATGCTGGACATTGGTCAAAATGATGCTATCGGCTATGGAACCCCTATTGGTCAATTAGGTAACATACCTGTCATCTGAGCATTTGCCGTAAAATGTGGGTACGAATAAGATCCAACCACATCAAAATAAAAATAATTAAAAAAAACTCTGAGTATGATCTAGTAAGCGTTAAGACCAAAATGTTCTTTTATTTACAATCTTTTTCTCAAATTTCTTCTGTTTAATATTCTAGATTTTGGTTAATTATAGGATAATTTATACGTCGGGGACATTGACTTAATGTCTGGGACTAATTAGTGGGGCCCGACAGGTTCAATTGGTCTTAGGGAGGTTGGGACATGGGGAAGATCGGGTCAACACTTTGTTCTAAGCCGTCTGATCCATAATAATAGTTATAAGGTTTTATCAATATATAATTTATTGAGATTTTTATTTTTTGAAATTATTGAGAGAAGTTATTTTATTTTTTTGGGTCATTTTTTAGCATTGAGTGTACGATAAAGTTATTATTTTGGACAAATTTCTTAACTTGCCAATTTTTTAGTATATGATGTTTGAAGGGTATTTTTTTAAGATATTATATTAAATAATTTATTTTTAAAAATAAAATTTATAACATTAATTGTAAATTATCATAATTATTATAAAAATATTTTAATTTATCTAAAATAGTGCTTTAAGGTATACATTAACCAAACTTTTTTTTTTTAAATATATGGTGAGGATATAAGGTCCAATAATAAAAGTTTAAAGTATAAAGTTTCCAAACGAAAAGCATGAATTCAAATTTTGATATGATTGAGTGAGATAATTTATGAAGTGAAAAAAATAAAAAAGGACTATCTCTCATTATATAGTTCAATATCATATGTAATTAAAAAAATTATTATATCCAAATCTTATTCCATGATCTTGATATGGATTTCCAACGACATTTCCGACAAGGATAAGATTCGAATTTAATTTTTTTTCAACTCTAACTACATGGAACTCGACTTTGATCACTAATCCACTATTTTATGTTGAGTGATTCTTCGTCCATGTACATGTTTTCAAATGTTTGAATATCACCTGTATATTGGACCATATGTCTTTTCACAGCATTTTTTGGGGGTCATTTTACTGGTAATATATTTCCAACTTTTTTATATTTTTTAGGTACAATCATAAAATGAATCTTCCATGCAATAGAAGCATTCCCATTGAATTCTCAAATGGAATCTAAGTATACAAGTGAATATAAAAATTTTACATTGTCATGTGTCAAGATAAGGGATCATCACTTGACAAATATAATACTAATTCACACGCTCGCAAAGATGGTGATGCATCTGAACCCTCTTCACAGTTCACACTCAGACCAGGCTGGTGCACCAATTGCAGCCATTCTTTTTTTTTTTTAAGCAATTATTTTATTTTCAATTAAGATAAGCCATCAGATCCAATTGAAATTTACAGATTTATTGAATTTTTAATTACGAATTTTTCAAACTTACAAATCGTCTACTAACGAGAGATTGTGGAATAATTCGAATTTAGCACCCAATATTTATCCCTCATCACTTTTGTCAACCCTCGTTAATTGTGGCCATTCTACCATTTTATAAATCAAAACCCTATAATTTAATGAGGAAAATGAAGCAAAAGGTCCAAATTTCAGTCACGAGCATTGCAACCCCAAATTAGGGGTCGTCCAGTCCTCCTCTGCCTCTGACCGCTTAGAATTATACCAAGTAACAATATTCAAATTAAGCTATTAGTTTCCGGCCTTGAAAAATCAATAGTATAACAATACTAAATTCAATCTATAATTCTCTTTCTTATAATATTATAGTTAGTCAATTATAATAAAAAAATATATAGAAGTTCACTACATAAAAATGTGAACTCTATATAATTTTATGATAGATTATACGCAATACTACATTATGATTGATTAATTGTATTACAATAATTATAAGTGACATATTTTATTTATGCATACTTGTTTCACCAACATTTAAAAATTTACTTATTGGTCAATTATTTAACAGCTTCTTTGATCCTTTTAAAGTTGTCTACAAATTTTAAAATTCCAAGTCCTACAATTTTTTATGGATATCAGAAAGAAAAGAGATTCTTGATTTTTCTCATGTATGGAGTAACTATTGGAGTTGTTTACAAATTTTCTCGATTTCAAGTTCAAGTCTTTGGATTCTTGATGCATACCCAAAATTTAGGTAAGAGAGTACGATTTTTGGTGGATATCAAAATATTAGGTAAGAAAGAGTAACAAGAAAAAAACTTTAACGAGTGTGATAGGGATTAACACTTCTTGCTAATTTTCACAAGTATATTTATAACACATCACAATCCTATTTGAATTTCGCCTGTTATGGTATTAAATATGCTAATATACATGTACTAATTGGTTTGAATCTGTTTGGTCTGTAACTCATATTTCGGCATAAATAATTTTAGAGATTTGATTCGTCGAATCATTTCAAGTTTTCAAACAAATTACAGATTTTAATTTGTTGCATCGCTTCAATGTGTTAATCAATTCAGCTCGAGTTGTCATCAATGTTTGATCATTCTGGTTTTGAATTACTTCTTATGTCGAATCACTTCATTTTGATTATTTTATAGTTCGATTTAAATTAATTTAAATTATAAAAATATTCAATATCAGATCAGATCTGATTTAATTGTCACTTCCAGAACTATAACAACCCTAAATCCTGCAAAATTAGGGGTTTTTTGCTTTAAAAATATTTTTTAAAAAAACCAAACACTAACAGAGATTAATGAGAGAACACGTGGGATTTGGAAAAAAAAAAAAAAAAGGGAAGGAAAGGTGCAATTTCCATGAACCTGACCTGACCACGTTAGAATCTGAGTCCAAAAGTCAAAGACGGAAAAGCAGCGGAAACGAAATTGAGGCGTGCTGTAGATTGGGCCGCCTAAATTGTTGACTTGTAACCGAAAGCTTGTTAATTTTGTGGAGTCTTTCGCCATTTTCAATCTTTCATGTTCTTTTGTTTCTTTTTTTTTTTTTAAATTTACTGTAATTGAACTATCCTCACTACCCCCATTGACAATAAATGATCCTATATATATTTTTGCTTGTTTGTTTGTTTAATTTCTTTTAAGCGTCTACATCATTTTCATTTTTATGCCAATTCTACATTAATTAAAAGAAAGTGACTTTTTTATTAATTTCAACAAGTTGATTCGATAATAACTATTTATTTACGATTTACTTAAAAATACGATATAAAAATGATATGAAATGCAGTTGATTTGATAATGTCTATCTATTTGTGATTTATTCAACAAGTTAATAATTTTAAACATTACACTATGATATGTTATAAGAACGATATGAAAAATGATATAATTTTAAATTTTAATAAAAATAATATATAAATTTAAATTTTAAAAAAATTAAATATATTAATATGAATTATGATATAATAATTTTCTTATTTTATATTTTTATACATAAAATAAACTAATACAAATACGTAAAATACCAAACTTGTTCTCACCATATTTAAAGGTGCATTTAATGATTAGACCTCGACTCTCCAAGCTCCCAAAAAGACTCTTAAAAGATAAATATATAATTTTTTATATTGAATTTTATGATTGAGTTAAATTTGGTTTATAAGACTCTAATAGCTTATAACAAGAAGATACCACTCCCGACATGTTCTTAAACTATATTACTATATACAGTTATAAAATGTAATGAAAACAGGACAATCATTTTCATAGTTTAGATCCAAATTCTATAATCAAAAGAGGGACAAGTGTTTTTTATTGAGCATGGTTAGATAGATATCTACTCTATAGGATGCAAAATTTAGCATGGTTGTTAGGGTTTCCATGAGGAACACTATCGGACTTTCATGACCAAAAATTGGAATTGGTGTGAAAAGATGCAATTAAGTAACTTTCAATCCAAGCAAAGCTAGAAATTTCCCTTCCAATATGTTTCAAATGCAAACCAACAATATATTTCTTGCATTCTTGTAAAATTTGAAGAAAAGAGGAGTTATTTGTTTTTCTTTTCTTTTTTTTTTTTTTATAATTCTATTTCTTCTCTCGTTTTGGGCTGAAAAAACAAGTTGACTAACAATAGGGGTAATTTTGGGCCCTTTATTAAAATTAGGGATTTAATATTCCCTGTTTCGGCCTTTTTTGAAAACAATAGGCTTAATGTGATATATGGCCCAAAAGTTCTCAATGTGATGTTGTTGGAAAAGAAAGGGAACGAACTTCCTGTGACCCAAAGCTGCGAAATTATAAAAAAACTTTTTTCTTACTTTTAAATTGTAATTTCCAATTAAGAGTATTTTTTTTTTACAATAATAAATTATAACATTAAGAAACGCATAAAGAATTTTAGAACTTGTTTCTTACTTTTAAATTGTAATTTCATTGGCTCTAATTAAGAATTTTTTTATACAAACAGGAAAATTGAATCCTATTATTATAAGAATTCACTTCTTAAAAAAGACGAATGATCTGTTTAGATTAAATTCTGAATTTTCTTTTTTAAGAATTCGAGTATTCTTTCAGTCAAGCAAGGTGTCATAATCATTCTTAATTAAACACCTAAAGATTTATAGATTAATTAGTAGATTTAAAATCTTGACCAACCTCGTTAATTTTCAAGTCTATATCATTAGGTCACCTCCTCCGCTGGTATGAGGTTTTAAATTAGGCCATATCTTTCGTTAGTCGCCATCTCTGCATCATGCTTTAATTTCTATAATTATTAATGAATTAATATAAAAAAACACAGTGCCAAGGAGGGTTTGAAGCATTTATGGAAGTTGCTATATATTAAAAGGCCTTTTAAGTGACATCCATGAGCCGGACTGGAATGGGACGTCGGATTGATCTAGAAACTTAATTTTTTTAATATATTAAAATATTAATATTTTGAAATATATTTTAAATTTACAATTAACCAAAAATAAATTTATTAATAAAATAAACTTTCAAGACATTGATTATTATTATTTCTCAAAATTTAAAATTCATATTCAAAACTTATTTCAAATCAAATAAACTCACAGGTTAAATGAATAACTCTATTCGTGAATAAATTTGCTCTCATAATATATTCTTCATATATATATATATATTTTTTTAATTTGATATAAATAATTTTATATCAAAGCAATTAACTTATTGATTGAACCATCAACCATTGTCGGTGACACAACCTTGTTATGTTATTTTTTTTTAGTGTTTCATTGTTACTTTGTACTCAAGTCTGCTTATGTATTGCGGCATTGCGCTGATGTGCTCACTTCTAGAATGTCAGGTGTTCAGCTCATAGATTTAAAGTCTAATTAAACAACTTAAGATTTTGGTTCATTTTTCGCTTTCTGGCCTCCTCCAATGATCGTCAACTCCATTACTTTTCTGCATCAGTAGTAGGTTAAGGATGTTACTATGTTATTAATTACAAAGTTCTTGTTTGTTTGAGAAGGCAAATAACGATTCATTCAGGAGTTCGTTGGTTAATCTGAATATGATACTTCATATTACATAGTTGTTTTAAAAATAGAAATAATAAATTTTGAACAATTACACTGTAGTATTAATGAGTTTCATATACATTCATGTTAGAAAATTATTTATATAAGAATCTGAAATTTAATTCGATCGATTCATATAAGTCTCAATATTTATAATTTTTTTATTATTTTCAAATTATGATTTTTTTTAAAAAAGTAATTTATATTTGTCGATGTCAAGCTACGAATTAGGGATGTTCTTGGAAAAGTAAAGGAGAATAAAATGATGGTTAGAGGTAAAAGCAAAATGTGTTTTTTACGAATCAAAAAAATTAAAATCAAAAAGAAGCAAGAAAATGAGAAATGGAGTGGGATGAATAAGCCTTAATAGTGCTAGACCTTCATATTTATAGGTAAATTATGAGGATAATAAAAATAATACTGAATTGACATGACATTGAATATGTCAAATCGATTTGATATATCAAATTGATACAAATAATAAAAATATCCTTGATTACTTATTAAAGGCTTCAAAGAAATAAAAAGATCATTATACATTTTTAACCCCAAATGTCCTTAACAATATCAATCATTCACAAAATCAAAGTGTAGCAAGTATCCAACCCTTGGAAGGAAGCTTTGGGTTGAGAAATTAATTAATGAGGCAAACGTATATAGTTTGCCTCACTCTAAAGGAAACTCACCGCTTTCAGTCGGGTGATATGAAGGTAATCAACCTAACCACCCCCACCAAACCGCTTCTCTCTTTTGTACTCAACCGTTTTCCAAACCGCATTCGTTTCCTCAAGCTCTTTGCCTCGTTTTATCGAATACTCACACATTTCTAATGAAAAAATAATCAAAGAAGAGAACAGTCTCACATGGTATACAGTTGTAACTTCTAAAACTGAGGTTTTAAATTCAATTTAAGACGTTATAATGATTTAACTTTATAAAAAAGAATAATCAATGTTGACTTGTCGCTTAAATTAAATGCATATAATTAAGTTATATTTGTAAATTCATAAACAAAAATATTAATTAATTGAATTCGATATTTATTTTAATTAATTTATATAAATAATTTTAAAAGATAATAATTAATAAGTTCGGATTCAAATTTTAATCTTTGTAATTATTTTTTTCTACCCAAACTGTAACTTTTTTTATAAAAATTAATAATAAATAATTACTATTGAAAATAATAGTTTTTCTAACAGCAATCATGATTGTTCGAGTGTTGCCAAGGAATTTTTAGATTGAAAAATAGGAACAATCAAAAAGTTATTTTATGCTTGTAATTGTTGTGACATCTCTAGCTTTTTAAGTTTCATTGAGGAATAGTGATTAATCGAATAATTTCAGTCCTATGGCAACACTTTATGTTGATGAATCAACAAAAATGTTATGGCCCAACTTTGAAAAGTTTGTGCAATTGTTGTTTTTTCTGTGTTTGGAAGAAGAGAAAAAAAAATATATAAATGACAATGAGTAGAAAGAAAATGAAAAAGAGGATAATCATTTTCTTTGTTTGACAAAGAAAAAACAGAAGAAAAGAAGGGAAATGATGAAAAAAAATTTGTATGATTTCATTAGAGTTGATCTTCCTATATTACCTGATCATTGGCATAATCTTATATGGACTTCGTTTCTCATATTGCTATAAGTACATATTTAAAATTTTTCTTTTTCTTTTGTCACTAATAGTTAAAAATCTTCTTACAATTTTTTTTCATAAAGATTGGTTTTTATATTTTTATATAATTTCTAACATATATTTAGTAATATAACAAAAAATATTTTAATATTGTATCTAAACTTAATTTTATTATATAGCAATTTAAAAAACATATCATATTATTGTATTTATTATCTTAAAGGCTCCTCTATTTTTTTGAAATAGTTGTGTATTTTACTTGGTGTTTCTATTAGATTTGGAGACTTATGTATTTTTATCATATCGTGTAGAATATTAAAATTATTATATTTATATCGTGTTTTATAAAAAAATTACATATCATAATTTATATTGACACAAAATATAAAATATATATTTTTAATTTTATTAAATTTATATATAATTATTATTAAAATTTTAAATCATATCATTTTTTATTCTTTTTTTATATTATTTTTATATTGTATTTTAAATTAACAAATTTAGTTTTTAATAATTATAAACTATTATTCACAAATAAATTATTAGAAGTTCTTCTAAAAACAAAGTTATTAGATGTTTATATTGGGAAGGGTTTTTTCAATTATTTCACAAATAATGAAAGTTTTTACTATTTTATTTAGAGATGAATAACTTTAATCTAAATTTAAAATTAATATTTGTTGAAATAATTTTTAATTAAGTTTTATTTAACTTTATATTTAGTTTAAAATTATGAAAATTTCAATCACAAATTTAGATAAAAATATGTTATTCGTTTTTGAAAAAAATAATGAAAATTTCTATTATTTTTTAAATAATAGAGATGATCTTTTTCTATTTATGTTAATGTTGGTTATTTTATTTTTTGTAAACAAAATTGAGCTTTATATTCTTTTATTATCCAGTAAATATAAGGCAATTAATATTTGGGTCTTGGTAAGATATAAATAAACAAAAAATCATGAATTATAAGATATAATTCATGAAGTCAACTTAGGATCAACTAAGTAGTTGATAGAAGTCGTTTTAAAAAAAATATTACTCATAAAAAATATAGTTATATACTTGAAAACAAAAGAATAAACAAAAAAAAATCCATATAATTTTGAAATCTAGTAGAACTATATAATAATATATGATTTGCAAATACTTAATAATTCAATTATTTTATGGAATTTACAGATATCAGAAATTACAATTATAAATAAATTCTAACGGTTTAGTTATGTTATGTCCTGTTGTTTTTAATCATAATTATAATTACTGATTTAGCAAATTTAGGAGAAGAAAATTCCTCGTGTTTTACGAATTCCAGCTTTTAATTTTGTCTAAATTCAAGCATTAAGCTTTGCCCGCTGGTCCCTGAATCATGGGCTAATGTCTGTCTTCCCCTCTCCCTTTCAGGCTTTCACTGTACTAAAAATAAAACCAAACGGAAGAAAGAAGAGAAGAGAGGAAGATAGCAGCCAATCAAAAAGCAGCAAACTGACAATAACCCAAAATCAATTCAACCGTAAATCCAAAGTAATCATAATCGTTTCATTAATCAAGTCTTAAATCGTCCCATCTCACCAAATCAACCAACCCAGAAATTAAAACCAAGATTTGCTCTTAAATTTCCATAACTTTCTACTTCTTCTCCTCTCTCTAGCAGGAGTTTCAGGAGAGGGGCAAAAGATGAAGCTTTCTGTGTTGCAGCAGAGCTACCTCAACCGTCGGAGCAACAGCTTCAGATCATCAGGACCGTTAGATTCATCTTCTGACAGCGCCATTAAATCGCCAGCCGCCATATTCTGGCTTGTCCTCCACGGTCTCTGTTGCTTAATCAGCTTAGTCCTCGGCTTCCGCTTTTCTCGGTTAGTGTTCTTCTTTTTGTTCTCCACTTCTTCTACCAACTTCTATACGTCGCCATTTCGCTCCACTGCCGAACTTGCCAAAACCCTAGATGTCCGCTCCGTTCTGTCCACCAACCCCGTCAGCAACATCGAGTTGCCGTTGCTGAACAAGACGGCTATGAATTCGCGAGTGGTTGTCGGGCGGCATGGGATCCGGATCAGGCCGTGGCCGCACCCGAACCCGATTGAGGTCATGAAGGCGCATCGGATCATAGAAAGAGTTCAAAAGGAGCAGAGGTTCCAATTCGGTGTGAAGGATCCCAGGAGAGTTATCGTGGTCACGCCGACATATGTACGGACTTTCCAAGCGCTACATTTGACCGGTGTGATGCACTCGCTAATGCTGGTTCCGTACGATCTGGTTTGGATCGTGGTGGAAGCCGGTGGAGTCAGCAATGAAACGGCGTCGCTTATTGCAAAATCCGGTGTGAAAACCATCCACGTCGGATTCAATCAACGGATGCCGAATTCCTGGGACGAACGGAGTAAATTGGAGTCCAAAATGCGCCTTCGTGCTTTAAGGTAATTATTTATTTAATCTATATTTATTTTGAAATAAAACGATTACAATTTATGCGTTTTGGAATTAGGTTGTTAGTAATGTAGAATTGATTTGATTTGTGTTAATTTGGGGGCAGAATTGTAAGAGAGAAGAAATTGGATGGGATTGTTATGTTTGCGGATGATAGTAATATGCATAGTATGGAACTTTTTGATGAGATCCAAAATGTGAAATGGTTCGGGGCAGTTTCAGTTGGAATACTTGTTAATGCGGCTAATACTGATGAGACGGCGGATCAGAAGAAGGATGAAGAGGAGAATGCTAGAATGCCGGTTCAAGGTCCAGCTTGTAACGCGTCTAATATGTTGGCAGGATGGCATACTTTTAATACATTGCCCTTTGCAGGAAAAAGTGCCGTTTATATTGATGATAGAGCAACTGTGCTGCCTAGGAAGTTGGAGTGGTCAGGGTTTGTTTTGAATTCTAGGTTGCTTTGGAAGGATGGTGGAGATAAACCGGAATGGATTAGGGATATTGATATGTTGGATGGGGATATTGACAGTCCGTTGGGTTTGGTTAAAGACCCTTCGGTGGTGGAGCCACTTGGAAGTTGTGGACGTCAAGTTTTGCTCTGGTGGCTTCGAGTAGAAGCTCGTGCTGATAGCAAATTTCCTCCCAGGTGAATCTCTCATCCTGTTCTCATTATATTTTACTATTCACTGCCTAATGGGTTTAGCAATAATCAATTAAAATATCAACAAGTTCAGAATGGTTAATATTAAGTGGTGGTTTATAACTGTGCTAATTATGTAGTTCTTCCTTGTCACATGATTTACGTTTTTATAATTATGTCTCATAGAAGTTTAGATAATATAATCCATTTCAGACTGATCATAGAGTAAGAAACTTGAATACCAGATAACTAATTGATTCGGTTCGCACTCACTTGTCAATGAATCTTGACTGTTCTGATGATGTGTCAACTCATTATAAGCATTGACATATGCCAAATTAAGCACCCTTCTTTCAAATTTTGTAGTGAAATTTTCATCATTTGGTGCTTCATTATCAAAAGTAAGCCTTTTCATTGATTTTTAGAATGCAAAGGGTGCAATGTGGCATGAGAACAAAAGTGTGAGGAATCAGTTGTGTCTGTTATGCTTTTTTCTCCTCTGAACCAGATGGATTAGACTTGAGTCAATAATCATAGAGTTACCATGGTTGTTGCTCTTATGAATTCGTAGGTTGAATATCTTGTGATGTTCTATCTTAAACTTTAGCATCTTACATTATATTCTTGTTTTTTCTTTTTACTGGATTTTTTAATACCGTATATAATATTGTTGACCGCTTATCATTGTTTCTGATATGTTAGGTTGATTCACCAATGGTAGTCTTTGCATTTGTTAGACTTGTCAACTAAGGGATGATTATTCCTTGATTTACTTGAAAATGTATACAAACTACAATGTATATGTGCTAATTTAATAGTTTGAGACTTTTGAGTTAAGATGCATTGTGGTGTGAATGTGTGCTACTCCCGTCCCATTCCATTTTGGATGTCCTGAAATAGTTTCTTAACCTTTTATTTTGGTTCCACTTTAGTCCACAACCTTTTTATTGTTCCATTTGGATCCTTAACCTTTTAAGATGGTTCCATTTTAGACCTTCCCTAAAATAATTTTGTTAATATTGAAATAATTTTCATATTATTGTTTACATGGCATGCATGGTTGATATTTTTCTCAATTATTAATGAAAAAATGTGACAAATGAACAAAATGAAACCACTTTAAGAAGTTAAAGACTCAAATAGAACAATTCAGAAGTCAGGGACTGAAGTGGTACTAGAATAAAATGTTAGGGATTATAGATGGAATTTATCCATTTCCTCTCCTGTTTTGGATGCTCTAAACTCTTATTTTTGCTGAATTCCTAATTGATTTTCACCTTTTAAAACCTAGCCCATTTATTTTAACATTAAAGAAAAATTTACAAATTTTTGTTTCTGTGAAACAGAAACCTTAAGAAAAGTATCTACTATAATTGTTTGTAATCTATATGCAAAAGTCGATGTACCATATTCAACAGGTTTTGACATTTTTTAAGTATTTGATGAATTCATTGTGATTATAAGTAGATTTATATATCTTTATAATTTTTGGCCAATATTGAAAACATTTTAAACCTAATTGAGGATGTTTCTTCAATATAAACATGTCATGCATGCTTGATGCTCCATGATCCCGTAATTTATATTTGCATGCTACACATTTCATGGTCTACAGTTGGTTTTGTGTATTTTGTTTTCAACTTTGATGACTCAAATCAGTTTCCTCCTGCTTGGTCTCCTCACCATGCCATCTGATCAGTAGTTTGTACATCATGCAGATGGATAATTGACCCACCTTTGGAGATCACCATCCCGTCAAAACGAACTCCATGGCCTGATGCTCCCCCTGAATTCCCTGCTAATGAAAAACCAGTGATAGGCATCCAAGAGCCCATAGTGAAGCATACTACAAAGACAAGAACATCCAGATCAAAACATCGAAGTAAAAGAAAGCATGAAACAAGAACAGACACACAGGTTTCAACAAGGCATTCTGAACAAAACTAAAATCATTAGCTGGCAATCAATGCCTTGAGGATTGGAAACAGCTGCGCCAAGAAATTTGATGGACAAGGGGGAAATGCAGATGGTCTTATAGGTGTTGGGTACATATGGATAGGCACCTCTCACAGCAACCCAGTTTATACATGCATTTCTGTTTAAGTTCCTCCTGAATTTCAACAAATTTTTTTTCTTCTTTTCTTTTTCCCCATCTATAGTTTGTTGGGGTGATTGATATATCTGTTTCATTGAGGTGTGTCAGCCAAGTCTTGCTCTCTTGCCTTGCGAGAAGCTTTGCATCTGACATGCTTAAGATTTACAAATTGATACATAATCTTCTAATAGGAATTATATAGCTGTGTTCAATCGTTGGTATTTGGTAAATACAACACCAGAAATAATAAAATTTTCATTCATTTATAGCTGTGGTAAACCTGAAAATGGTAAACGAAAGAGAAAAAAGTCTCAATAACGTCATTCCCTGTGAATTTTCTCTGTAGAATGTAGAAATTAAGCAAATGGGCAAAATGGAACGTGTAGGCGAAGATGGTCTACTGGCGACCCAAAGTTTTTGAAGCCAATGCCTTTGGCAGTAGGCGGTTGCCAACGTAAAGAATCTCAAAAACAAATTACATGTTGTCAAGAAATTTACCGGGAAGGCTCAGTTTTTGTTTTTCATTCTACGTAACAGCTAATGAAGTTATGAACAGGTTAGGGAGAGTGGTTCGAGGGGGTTCCTTGGCTTTTATTCTATTGACCATTAGCTTAACTCTGGATCTAACTATCAACTGAAAATTGGCAAATTCTATTTACACCTCCAATTTTTTTCTCTCTACATTTTTTTTCAATTTTTTTTCTAAATAAAATTACTTAAATACCTTTTTCACAAATTTTCGGATATCTATATCTGATATATTTTATATCCATTTCCAAAAAATCATAACACTTATCCGTTAAAAAGTGAAATTTTATAAAAAATTATAAAAAAAGAAATTTTGTTAAAATTATTTATAAATTAGTATAATAAAAAATTTAATATTAAAAAATTATAAATTTTAAAAATAATAAAAAAGTTAGATCTTGAAAAATAAAATAAAATCTTATGAAATTCTAATTAAATTAAAGATAAAATAGTAAATGTAATTTTTTTATAAATTTAAAATTTATTATTTTTTAATAAATATTTTTTTATATCGATTATTAAAATTTTATAATAACTCTTAACTAAACTTAACTCTTTGGAGAAGTCTTTCCATTTACTTTTTACAATAGGTTTCTTTAGTTACTATATTAGATTTTGACAAAATTGTGTAATATTCAGTAATATTATTTATACAATTTTGAGAAGTTTCAACTTTTATATATCGATTAAACATGATAGTTTAGACTTGATAATTCTTTGATCACTCTTCTTAATATTAAGAAATGAAATATTTAATTAGGGTTTCATAAGATTTTGGTCTTTCTCTAAGTTAACGTTTTGGTTTCATTTTTAAGATTAACATGGTGATAAGATTACCAAGATGATTTGATTATTGGTAATCTTAGATTATTATGTTTGGTATAATATTATAGATCACTAGTGATCTTAAATTACTATATTTGGTATTATATAACAAAATCATATAATATAAAATATCCAAAATAATCTTATTAAAAAAAGTAAAAAATTTAATACCTATTGAATCGATAATTTATAAAATTATTAATGTTATTTTATATAAATCTATAAAATATAAATTAATTTTGATGAAAAATAATTTCTAAAAAAATTATTAAATAATTTTATTATTTTTACAATCAATAAATATTTATTCAATTGCAATGGAAAACTTTTTTTTTTAAAAACAAGTTATTAAAAAATAGATTTTTGAAAATTTTTACAATTCAGCTTTCTAAAAACAAGTTAAGTGCATCTTTCATCAAGATAAATTAGGCAAAAAATGATAATAAAAATTATTTTCCCATAGTGATAAAATTTTCTTATCTTTTAGGTTGAAAATCCTATCACTCCTCAAGGTAGTAAGCTTATCACCTTAATGATTTGAAATCACTATCACATAAGATTTTTAAATTATTACCAAATAAGGTGATGTAATTATTAAATGTAAATCACCATGATTTTTAGACAAAAAATCTCATACCACGGGATTTGTAAATTGTTATCAAATAAGGTGATGTAATTACTAAATGTAAATTACCATGATTTTTAGACGAATAATCTCATATCAAACATTCTCTAAGATTAAAATAGTAAAAGTAATTTTTTTTATTAATTTTAAAATTTATAATTTTTTAATAATAATTTTTTTCATTACACTATTTGATAAATAATTTTAATAAAATTTTTTTATAATTTTTCATAAAATTTTACTCTAACACTCTCAAAAAATGTTTTTTCAAAAAGTGTTACGACTTTTCAAAAATTTCAAAAGATTATAAAATAAAAAAGAAAGTATGATGTAGAGGGAAAAAAATGGGATGTAAATAGAAGCACTCCTGAAATTTTCGCATGAGATTGACCTAATGATTATCTAGGGATACTCATATTGAGCCAAAAAGATTGATTGAGAACTGAGAAATATATTCATTTTACAAATTCCCAGCCAATTTTGGGATTTGCAATAGTTTCATAAGCTGAGAAAAAGGAACATCAAAGCATGTTACTGCTATGGTGTGTAGCCTATGATCCAACTGCAGACAGACAACTATGCATATTAGAGCAGATGATGATGGAGTTCATTTATACGTTTTTCAACTTGCAAACTCTGTCTGTTACAATCACGCAACATCACATGCAATCTGGTAAATACAATTGAATCATTTCTTCATTACTACTTACTTAGAAAAGAAGAAAAGAAATTTCATTTGGATTCTTCTGATCGTATAGTCTTTACAATTGAAAAAGAAAAAAAGAGGAGAGTGCTTTTTTCCTTTTCTTTTCTAGGATTCTCATGTCATCTTTTTTGTAACTTCATTTTTTTTTTTGTTGGGAATTTGATTAGCGGGTAAAGAGAAACCCTTCCCCCCTAGGAAACTGCATGGAAATCTTATGTAGCAACACCTCATTCGCTTTACCAAAGGCTTTGGCAGGCTGCTACCGCCCTGGCGCCCTGCTTTATCCAAGTTCCAATGGACTCGGCTGGCCTTCGGTACTTCTATTTTCTAGTGACAACCAACGACCACAAGGTCAAAAGCCTGTCTTCTGCCTTCTATTTCTATGAGTTTGGTCTGGCGCTGGCCCCTAATAACCTTTTCTTTTTTCCTTTTAACTTTTCCATTGTCAATGATTTTCCACGCTTGAATATTAAACAATTTCCATTGTCTTTATAAACTCTGAAGCCCTCTCTCCTTCTTCTTCATCAAATCACTCTCCTCAACCTTTCTCTTGAAGAAACATGACGACCCGTTTCAAATCTCCCATGGAAATAACCATTTCCACCCTTGTTTTCCTCTTCTTCTTCTTCTTCTTCACCCTATCTTCTGCTGGAGACATGTCCATCACAACCTTAAACCAAAACCATCCCTCATCAACATCATCAAGCTGGAGAAGCCATGATGAGGTGATGAGCTTGTACAAATCTTGGGTCCTGAAACATGGCAAAGCATACAACGGTGTCGGAGAGGAAGAGAAAAGATTCGAGATCTTTAAGGATAACTTGAAATTCATTGATGAACATAACTCTAAGAACATGACGTACAAGCTTGGGTTGAACAAGTTTGCAGATTTAACTAACCAAGAGTACCGTGACAAGTTTTTGGGCATGAGGAGTGAGCCTAGGCGTCGAGTCATGAAGTCCAAGAACCCCAGCCAACGTTACGCTTCCCGTGCCGGTGACAGCTTGCCGGAGTCAGTAGACTGGAGAGATCATGGAGCTGTTAATCCGGTCAAGGATCAAGGCTATTGTGGTGAGTAAATTTCTTTTAATTTCAACTTTAAATTAATTATATTTTATATAATATAAAACGGGTGATATTAGAATATCAGATGATTTGTGACTTAAGGCTTTAAGGTAATTTTATAATATTTTTAATTAAAATTATTATTTATTAATTTCCTATTATTTCTTAAAAACCGGACTATGATAGGCGGTTGAATACTAGTTATGAAAATTGAATGGTAGTTCGGAGGTTGGGGCTTAAAGCCAAGTAAAGACTAGACATGCATAACTTGGGCCAAAAATCTGTGGGATGGGCAGCCCAAGGTCATCACGAGACATGTCTAACCTACTTAAGAACACGTTGGGCCAAGGCTCAAAATTAAAGTGAAATTTATGGATACTCCAAAGCCTTCCTTAGATTTGAACTGAGCCTGTTTTCAAGTAATTCAAGACTACCAAAATTCAAGCCTCGTGTTATTATGTCATGTTTGAGATTGCCATGTCTAGTTTACAGAAACTCAACTTACACGCCCTGTTATCTATCTTCACTTGATCAGGAAGTTGCTGGGCATTCTCAACCATTGCAGCAGTGGAAGGCATAAACAAAATTGTCACCGGCGAACTAATCTCTCTATCAGAACAAGAACTGGTAGATTGTGACCGATCCTACGACGCAGGTTGCAATGGTGGCCTGATGGACTATGCCTTCCAATTCATTATGGACAACGGTGGCATTGACACTGAAGAAGACTATCCTTACCTTGGGGTTGATGACCAATGTGATCCAACTAGGGTCAGTGTCCAAAGTTTAATTCTAAGACAGTAATCTTGCAGCTCAGGTGTTTTTAATGGTTATGGATTTTGATCCTTTTTTGTTTTGGACTTTTAACAGAAGAATGCTAAGGTTGTTAGCATTGATGGGTACGAGGATGTTATTCCCTATGATGAGAGCGCTTTAAAGAAAGCTGTGGCACATCAGCCTGTGAGTGTTGCCATTGAAGCTGGTGGCAGAGCTTTCCAATTTTATGAATCTGTAAGCTGACCTATTCTCCGGCTGCCCTTATTTGAATGTTGTTGTCCTTGGAGCCGTTATTTGATTTTAAAATAATACTCTAGTATTTAGCTGATCAAAAGAGATCAATCTTTCATTGAATTATTTCTAACATAATAAACAATCTTTCCCAGGCAAAAAAATGTTGATGAGACATGTCAAACTGTCAATAACAATCTTTAAAAGAAATTGGAGTGCTTTATTAACTCAGCTGTCATTGTTTAAACATATTTTCAGGGAGTTTTCACTGGTGAATGTGGATCAGCATTAGACCATGGCGTGGTTGCTGTCGGATATGGCACGGATGATAATGGTGAGGAATACTGGATTGTGAGAAATTCATGGGGCAGCAGCTGGGGTGAAGATGGATACATAAGGATGGAGCGTAATGTTGATGCCTATACTGGCAAGTGTGGCGTTGCGATGGAGGCTTCCTATCCTATTAAGAATGGGGCAAACGCCATCAAACCTTACTGGAGTAATGAAACCACTGAGAAGATCAGCAGTGCTTGAAATCTTTGCTGCAACCTGCAGTTCTAATTGGAAGTTAAAATGTCTCAGCTGCTTGTTTTGGGCCATCGGAGAGGAACACAAGGACTGAATGATGCAAATAATGGTGCTTGCTGTGAAAATTCCCTCTCTATGTCTTGTCGGTCTAAGTTATCCATAGGAGTGGAGGCCGTTTATGTTGTTTGGATTGTCATTGTTATACATATATATTTTCATTTATCAAAACAACTGGAAAAACTGGTATTGTTGTGATTACTGCAATTTTAATTCAAAAGTCTTTATCTTTCTTTGCCAAGCACTTCTCTCTAGCAATTAGATCAACTACATATGCTGATATTGTTTATAGCTTATGTTGCTTCTTACCCATTTCTCTCTTCTTCATTTTTCCTTCATACCAAACATGATTGATTAATATACATAGAAAGCAATTATTCGAATTGCTTGAGGTGAGATTCTGTTCCTACTCTGTGCCTATTCAATTTCTTAAAGACCTGTGCTTATTTTAGAGCATTTGAAGAATACAATGCTTGGTTTTTCTATTCAAATTCCACCTTGGTACGAGTGTTGTTGTTTTTTTTTTTTTTTTGACATGTACAGAAATTTTAATTTCAAGTTCCTTAGAAATGACATGGCATTGGCATGCATTAAAATTTTCTAGTTTAATCCAAAATGGTTAAGTCAAGGCAAATTTTATACAATTATGAAGTTTCCAGCTTGCTCATGTCCCACCTCCTGTGCATCATCACATGACTAAAACTGATATCAACCTCCTCTTTCATTTCATCCATGTGTCAAAAATCCCAAATGGACCTGTTGCGGTTGAGATTCCTCTGATTGGCCAGCCAACTGTAATTAATTTCCAAGGCAAATTGCATCATCCTTTGTAGTAGTACATTCGTTTAAGATACTCTAAACTTGCAAGTAATCTGCTGCTGCTCGCTTTGAAGACAATTTCAGAAGTTGGCTGAGAAAAACTTCTAAACTTTATACCCCCAATTAGGAGAATTCCACTTTGCTGATGTGAGAATATGATTATAAGTTGAACAAAATAGAAATATTGGAGGATAAGGAATGAACCTTTCAAAAGTTGGGAATGAAACATCATACCTAGAAAGGCATCAGGAAGCTGTTATTCTAAGCCAAAGGGGGTCCATGTGGGTTACACAGTTGGTTCAGATGAATTAAAGCATCAAATAAGTAATTCCAACTCCTTTTATATCAATTACTATTACTATTCAACGATTTTGTGTATTTATGAGTCAAATTTGTTTTTTGGTAATAGAAGTTTCAAATCTGTCCTGTTAATAGGAAGGCATCCTTTTCAAGGCAAATCATTTCTAGAATTGCTTTTGTCAATTAAAATGGTAGCTGTGTTCAACAAAGAGCTCCTGAGTTGGTACCTAATCACCCTCAAACTCAGGGAAACCGTGGAATCTGGAATTCCTAGATCATCTACAGGTACCACCAAATCCCTTGAGTTGCCAGAAGAATATGAACATCAGCTGCAGAAACAACAGCATGTACCATCTGATTCCCTGCAGGCTGCAATCAATGAGGATGGTGGAATCGTGAAGAGGAAGTCACTTCACTGGAGTCTGAGTGGATTATATCCATTAAAGAAAAGCTTAAGCAGGCACGCCAAGATGATGCAGCAGGTTCATGGGAAAGGTTGAGCATCTATAGAGTTCCCCAATTCCTAAGAGAAGGTGATATCAAAGCTTACGTCCCCCAATTTGTCTCCTTGGGACCTTACATGATGGTAACTACGCCAAATGGATCAGCACAAGTGGCGTTCTCTTCACCGTGTCCTAAAGCGTACTAATCAGGTAATACGGTGTATCTTGATTCCATGAAGGAACTTGAAGAAAGAGCTCGTGCCTGTTATGAAGGAACCATCACTCTTAGTAGCAATGAATTCGTGGAAATGTTGGTTCTTGATGGCTGCTTTGTGCTTGAGCTCTTTCAAGGAGCTGCTGAAGGATTCCAACGTCTTGGCTATGCTAGAAATGATCCTGTTTTTGCAATGCGTGGCTTGATGCATGCTATTCATAGAGACATGATAATGTTAGAGAACCAGCTTCCACTCTTTGTTCTTGATAGGCTACTGGGGATTCAGCTTGGTGAGCCTGACCAGAAGGGAAAGGTTACCAAGTTAGCAATCAGATTCTTTGACCCTTTAATACCAACGGATGAGCCACTGAGAAAGAGTGACATGAACAAATTGGGATCCTCTCTGGGCCACACAAAAACCTTCGATGCTTTTTCTGATCTTGGTGGCCTCCATTGCCTTGATGTTTACAGAAGAAGTCTCCGACGCTCTGGCCCCAAAAGGTCAAATGCTATTCCTGTTGCTGATAAGCGAAGACAACAATTAATTCATTGTGTATCAGAGCTCAGAGAGGCTGGTATTAAGTTCAAGAAAAGGAAGACTGATCGCTTCTGGGACATTGAGTTTAAGAATGGGATCCTCCTCATTCCTCGCCTCTTTTTTCATGATGGAACCAAAACCCTTTTCCTCAATCTGATTGCATTTGAGCAATGTCATTTTGATTGCAGCAACGATATTACTTCCTATGTGATATTCATGGATAACTTGATCAACTCACATGAAGATGTGGGATACCTCCATTACTTTGGTATCATCGAGCACTGGCTTGGCAGTGATGCAAAGTAGCCGACCTTTTCAACCGCCTCTGTCAAGAGGTTGTTTTTTATATCAATAACAGTTATCTTTCTCAATTGTCTGAAGATGTGAACAGATATTACAATCATAGGTGGAATGCTTGGCGTGCAGCCTTGAAACACAGTCAACAATCCTTGGGCCATCATCTCACTTTTTGCTGCTTGTGTCTTGCTGGTGCTTACTTTTGCTCAGACCTTCTATGGAGTTTATGGATATTACAGGCCAAGTACTTGAATTCAGCAAGGTCTTCTTATCAGTCTCTCCTTTCTGTTTGAAGATGACGTGTTTACATACATCAATGACTTCCATTCATTTCTTCAATTATTGGTTTAAGAAACCTTATAAATTAGGAAAAATGTGATACTTCACTGATGCCTTTGTATCATCATACACTTAATACAAAAGAATGCAGTAATGCCGTTGTTGGTTTGCCAACTATGGAATTATCAGCCATGATAGTTTCTTCATCTTCACTTACTTGCATCTTTTCTTTTAACATGAGATATGTTTTCGATACAACAGGCATGAAAGTTCTTATTTCTTTCATCTTGATTAGCACTTTTTTTAACAAAGAAAGCCACAATCTTTGAATAAGGAAAGGGAAAACAGATATTAAGATTTGAACTCCAGATCCGTTGAATACTGCTTATTAAAATTAATTGCATAAACCAACAAAATTAAGCTTCCGGTTCATCTTGATTTGCATCTTGTACGCTTAAGAAGCACCATTTTAAAATTGGCAAAGTATGCTTTGTGGTTATCACCCAAAACCCTAACCAGTTGATTCTGCTATTCTACTAACTGAATCAGATATTACATATGACAATAAAATCGCCTGCTTGACAAAATAAATTCAGTGATTTAAGACAGTAAGTTTCAACTAATGTTGAAAAGACTTCAGCCCAAGCCTCACTCTCAGAACCACAAAATTTCATAAAAGCCTTAATTGTTGTGGTCAATAGCAAGGGCAAAGCAGATGCTCATGTGCAAAAGGATGATAAAATATCCAGAATTCCAAGAATGTTGTGGAGCTTGCTGAGGTAAAAAGCATCCCCAAGAACAAGAGGGTATTTCAACTTCAAAAGTACTATTGAAAACTACATTTAATGTAAACCAACCGCACTGCTTGATTGGTATTATCTTCTGTAAAATACATGTTATTGGATGAAATATGGGCAACAACAAATGTTACCTGTCCTTTCCATACAAAGCATTCTTTGGCAATAACTTTGGTTCCTCTAAAATAACCTTCTCCACTAATCTGAAAGCTAATCCAGTAAAAAGCTGGAGAAAATGAACAAATATAAAACGTGTGACTGATGATCCCTTCAGACGACTTGCATTACCAGCAAATCCTACGGAATTCAACTGTCCAAACAAAGATGAATTCATGGCAAAGAGACAAAGAAAAATATTTATTAACCTGAAGTATGTGATATATACCTGAAGAATTTAATCCCTAGGAAGGTTCATGTTTTCTGTTGAAGACGCCTTCTTGCCATCATATCGCTAACAAAAGAAACAAAGAACAATATTTATTTACCACGGAATATTTCGTACATGTGTTTGATAAAGAATGTTTCGTGTTTGGAGTACAATAATTTTCGTCTTTTTTGCGTGTTTGACACAAAACAGATACGAATACACGAATTGGCAGTCTAATCACGAATGACAGTCACAAAGGAAGATGGATTAAGGAATACCTGTTTCCCAAATGAGAAAGGAACGTATTTGTATTTGATCATGTGTACTATCTGTCTCCTCATGGTGAGGATGAATAACATTAACCAATAGAAAAGGAGAATTGGCCAAAAGACAGGCACGTCAAACACACTGAAGAATGTCATCACAAATGCAATGCAGAAGGCCTTCGTGATAGAGTACCTTCAGACAGAAAGCGAACCCCAATTTAATTACACTCAATCATTTCATCAAATCACAACCGTTGAAATAAAGATTGAGATAGCGAACCAGAATTTGAACTCGGGGAGTCGGCGGACGAAAGGGCGAAACTCGTCGGATCCGCGGGTGGGGAGCGTGGGGCCTTCCTGCATCTCAGGGTCCACCTGAGGGGAAAGGAATCCCATCAGGAGGTTCAGCAAGTAGATACCGAGGCCGTAGGTGATGATGTAGAACCCCTGCACAAAGTACACGCGAACGGCGTAGATCAACACCACGGCTAGACATCCGATCCAACGGTTGAGAATGTGCGGCACCGTCTTGTCTAGGACGTGCTGGTATCGCCGCGACACCTCGAAAGTCCACCGTGATATGGCGGTTGCAGGAGACGACGAAGATAGATCGTCACCGCCCAGGGCACCGCCGGTTGGTTCGGTCTCCATCGGTGGCCCCCACTAAAAAATTCAAAGCCTATTCTTTTTTCCTTTTGCCCGAAACAAGTTTCTTCCTTTTCGGTTATTTTTTTCCCTGAAAATAACAAACTACAGAGCTTTCCTTTGCCTCTGATATTTTCGGCTCTTGGTTCAGCACATGCGTTTTGTTGCGTCAACGTCATCGACCGGTTCGGGCAAAATCCAATTTGGTTGATTAATCATCTTATTCTAATTACTTGGCCAAAGAAATCTAATTCCAATTGATAAGCTTGAAAAAGTAATAATTGGCATATTTTTATGTTAAAAAATGAACTGATTAGAAAATAAGTAGATATCGAGTTTTTTAGTTTAAAAAGTTGATATCAAGTTTGTTAATGTAATATCATGTAAAATTTTGTAATTATAAAAAATATTATGTAGAGATAATGTATTTATTTATGGAATAATTTTTAAAAAATTTACATAAGACATATTCTAATTATAATATTTTAATAATTTTTAATATTATTCTAATTATAATATCATAATATCACAATTACAGAATATTACACTAACAAAATTAAAGAATTGGCTAAAATTCTACTGTTTGTCCCTAACAAAAAATTTTTAATTTGTTGCCCTTTAAGGCTTGAATGGAGAAAAAATTTCTTCAAGTGGAACTTTTTTTTTTTTTTTAACTTTTTCACCTTATATAACTCCATATCATTACTTTTTTCACTCTTCTATAATTACTATTTATACAATTATTTAATTTGCATAGTACTATTTTATTTTATTGTTCTCTTTTTTAGAATTTTACCACTTAATTTTGATTAGATAATTTTTTATTTATTCATTTAAACACAAGAAGCTAAAAAGGAATAAGTAGCCCTCGGGCTGAGGACCTGAGGTTCAAAGAAAACAATTCCTCGTAGAAGGCAGAAAGCGTGAGTTCCTAACTCATAACATAACTGAATAAAAACTTTCACCATATCGGGGATAGTGAGACTATAAAACCACTGGATGAGTAAGTTAAGCCCCAGTTTTTTGTGTTGTTTTAGGCCCTTTTTCAGTTCACCAACCTTCTTTAGAAGGTTAGATATCGTCTTATCCTGTTAAACAATGCGAGCATCTTTCTCCCTCAGTTGTTGCTTCAATCTTCGGATCTGTTTTTAAGTGATCATCAAGTTGATTGGGATTTGTCATTGTCTTCTCTACACTCTGGTCAGTCTTAATCATTTTGGATTCAATAGATGACTCCTCACCCTGGAATGCTCTTTTATTTGACAAAACTTGGTACTGAGAATCATCCTGTGCCATTTTCCGGATTTATAGTCTAGCAGTTACACCATTGCCGAACTGAAATGCAACTAGTTTCTGAGGAAGTCCAGATGAATCCTGACATAAGACATTAAAAAGATTTAAAATTCGCACTTAACAAAAGACACAAAGAGGGGTTCTTATACAAGGCATTGACATTAAAAAATTGTTCATCAGACATCATCCATGTTGTGGAAGAAGAAGAGATTATTGATATATCACGAAGAAAACCTAGCCCTGTAAATGAAAAACCAGCGTGTGCTGTAAAAATATGCACCTTTTCGTCATTGCCTTCTATACTTTCAAATGCTTGGTTGCTTCTTGAGGACTTTTAAAGACAGCAAATGCAGAGTAACGGCAACCTTGAGCCTTTTCAGATGGCTGCCAAAAAATAATTCAGCATATTAGAAGCTCAGCAAGGATAAGTGCACATGAAAGAAAGAAAGAAAGCTTGAAGGAAGAGTGCTTGTGAAAGTCCAAGCCATTGACCAATTGTTAAAACTTTTAAACATTTATTATTGCCATCTTTGGAATATAGAAGAAGAGGTTGGATTAAGGACAATAGTCACCTGAGAGCAGCTTCCTTAACGAGGGATTGTTTGAATTTTAAGAATTCAGTTCATCTTTCAAGTGCCACAGTATAAGTGCATTTTGTCAAAGTATTCAACAAAATACTTTAAATGAACAGGAACATCTTCAATCCAGTTATCCCAATTAATCAATTTCTTATACAGAATATCTCATAAGAAACCACCACTCCACTAGTCTCAATCTTCTAAACATAAGATATGCTTCACTCTGAGGTAAATAAAAGCCTAAATAAAAGCCAACCAAGGATTTCTAAAGAGAAAAATAGATACAAGTAGGATATAATCAACCTTTACTTCGATTGCAACATTTCCAGGAATGCCTGGATATTTCTTCCCTAGGAAGATTGATTGGTATTCTATGGAGTAGTAGCTTCTCCGTTTCAGCTTTAGGTACCTGGTTTTCCAGAAAAAAATAAAGATACATAGTTAATAATAGTAAGCAGTTGAAATTAAAGATAACCAGCAGTCACATGTCCATACATCTTCTTAAACCAACGGAATCTCACCATGCTCTAGCTTAGCAAGAAGTACTTTCATTGCAGCACATGCATCATCCGGACAATTATGAGCAGCACCTGGCTTTCGAACTTCATATCATAGTACAGACTGTAAAACAATGCACAGAACAGTTAAAACAAGCATCTCAAACTACCATTAGACTTTTGCCTTCTATGCCACCATGCAAGGTCTTGACTAATACCGAAGCAGTCTTATTTGCAGTTAAAAAACGAGAAAAATAAAAAGCCTAGATATATCTAATTAATTTAAGTACCCAAAAAGGGAGAACAATGCACTACTTAGTTTGGTAAGAAAATGACACATGCAAATACAACAGCTGTAGTATTTCCCGTTCTTTTCATCAGGAAAAAAAAGGCACTTTCTGATACTTGCCTTGCATAAGTTATTCAAGGAAGGTCTTCTATAGATAGGCACATCCAAATATTTGAAGATATATCAGGTGTCAATCACTCTTGCATGGTCTATCTTTAACACTGTATCCAAAAAATAACACTTACACATTTAAGAAAGGAAATCATAGCTACAGCCAACATATAGGAAAAGTAAGTCTCATAGGCAGTTGACTCTACCGTAAATGAAAATGAAGTCAAAATTTTAGCCATTATGCAACATACCTTGCTAATCATTGCGCAAACTATGGCCCACTAAAATAGTTCCTTAGGATAACAGCTTCTTCATGGATTTCTACAGAATACACTCCATTGCTCAGACAAACAACACTGAAGGAGACCCAACAAACAGAAAAAGTAGTCATCCTGTACCTGTATGTCTGCTACGGAACAAGCAACACCGTCCAAATCTCATGCAGCAACTCCAGTAATCTCAGTCGGATGATCTGCCACTGCTTTGTTTGGATTTACAAGTTCATCAAGTTTGACCTGAAAGAAACAAACATCACAAAAAAAAAGCTTATTTTTTAGCTAGTGCAAGATAACCAAATGATAATTAACAATTAACTGCCCTTCCGATCAAAGTAATTTGAGGATACAAATTGCCTTATTAGAAACACAGAAGAGGAGGGTTCATAGCAAGTTTTGCATTCCTTTAAGACGGTATGTTGGACATTAGTTTGCATTAAGTTGCTGTAGCATCAAATGACTTTTTTTTTTTAATTCTGCAGAGAAAATCCACTTATACCTGTAAATCACGATAAACAACACATACTCTCACTAACGCTTCGGTGCCATCTTCACAGAGAACCATTTCACAATCAACAGCAACCTGTTCATTCTCAGCACCAAGCATTAGAACCTTTAGGGAATAAAAACTGAATTTTTAATAAATTTAACATTTTATTTTAAAAAAAATACAGCAATTAATGTCCTTTTGCTTAATAATAACGGAATTTCTAACCGAATTTAGCAAAAAGGACGATAGAAAATGCAATAATTGCTGCAAAGACTAAAGGGAATTAAAATACAATGGGGCTTTACCTTCTTCTCGGCCGTGTCTAGTTTCTCGTCCATTCGGAATTCAACACATAAGGTGAGAGATTTAAGGAGGCGGGATCAATCAGCCATTTAGGGTTTAGGGTTTTGGGATTTTTCGGCTCAATAGTCGTACAAAATGAGTAATTAAGAAAACAATTACAGTTTTTAGTCTTCAGCCAATCATATGATAGACCCGTTGGATTTGAAGCATCCATGTTTCCACTTGTTTCAGTTTCTCCGGCTCTTCCAAATTCCACGAAATCAAAATTTGATTATTAGAATTTTTCGGGAGAATCGAATAAAAATTTCGTCGACTCTTGATTGATCGAATTTGTCAAAGCGGGTGGGATTGAGCTATTTTTGGGTAGAAAAATGTGATTAGCCATTTAGCTTGCTATTGCCTGTTGGTGTTGAGGCCCATTCCCATTCTCTATTCCATCTCCTTTCTGGAGGAGGGACAAGTGGTTGATGCCAAGATAATTCGTAGCCTGACATAACGAAAAAGATCATAGATGTTGAAATTTGAATATAAAAAATAACGAAAAAAATTACAGACATTGAGATTTAAATATTAAATTTATTAAATTAACTTGTTGAGATTTAAATATTTAAATTTATTAAATTAACTTCTTAAGAATGGTTGTAAGTGTTAGCCATTTTCAATACATCAATGGGCAACAAATGATAACAGCAGTCCCAAAAATGACCATGAATTCCCCATGAAATAATTAAGCCCAGTAAGGAAATAATTAAACAAAAGAATTTTAAAAAAATAAAAAGTGAGACGAAGAGATATGTTTACCATCTTGCAATATCAGACGTTCAAGCTGTCACAGAAAATGAAAGCATTTTTGCTTCTGGCAATTCTGCTATATCTCTTATTGCGAATTAAATCCAAATTACTCTAGACAGCGATAACACATATACACAACCATCAAAAAGAATATAATAAAAACATTATGCATATTGCTGAAGAAATTGCATATTCAACATATAATTAGATTAAAAAGAAAGGGAAGAGTGGAGATGCAACTATAAGCAATAAGGAGAAAATCCTTGGCCACTTGTTTGTTTCCCATTTGTCTTTGTAATCAAGGTTTACAAGTTTCCAAGAAAAAATCTAAATAAAAAATACAAATAGGAATTTTTAAAAAAATGGTTCAATATCACAAACTCACAACGTTTGCAATGTGATCAGACCAAGAGTATTTTTCCAACTACAAAGATCATTCACAAGTTGCTATTGAAACTATCATCATTGTTAGACCACCTTCTGAATGTAAATGCCACTAAATTCCTACCAGCAAAAAGCCCCAACTTGGACCTCAACAATGCTAAACTACCATTGCTGCTTGTCGAAGCATCCGCACCAATGACTTGGCCAACCTCCTGCTGATGAAACTCCACACCAATGTCATGAACTCCACCATCACTGACACTAGCCTTGGAACCACCATCTATCTCACAAGCATCCATATTGATCACCATTGATGCCCTTTGCTCACGTAACCACTCGCCAGCTTGACTGCTTACTCCTTTACATTTCCTCACCTTAATTTTCATCAAGCTGGGACAACCGCAACCAAGTGCTTCAATGGCAACATCTGAAATAGGACATCCCTTGATGCAAAGTTTCTTCAATGCCATACATTTTGCTGCAATGCATGCAATCTCTGCATCACCAATAGTTCCACTTCCACAAAGTGCTAATCTCTCGAGTTTTGAACAATTACAAGCAATGGCCGCCAAGCTCAAATGGGTAGCATTAACACCAATCAAAACAAGTTCCTGTAAATTAGGACAGTGTTTGGCTAAAGCAACCAAACCCTCATCTCCAATCCTGTTAGTCCTCCATCCATCAACATGAAGCTTCCTCAACAACTTACATTGCTCGGCTACACAAACAAGTCCGTAATTCGAACACTCCGGGGTTTTAAGAATATGCAAATTCTCAATTTTGGTACATTTTGAAATGGCAGATAATCCTATATCACTTACTTGAAGCCTCTCAAGGTGAATTTCCATCAAAGAATTACTACTGCTATTATTATTGTTATTAAAATTCAAATTTTCTTTCCCGTTTCGATTTCCAATTAATTGAAGGACTCTATCCCAATCACCCAAACAATGAATAATTTTCAAAGTTTTAAGGCTTTTTGATCCAATCACAAGCGGCTCAAATGACTGACCGTTAACGAGCTCTTTCAAGCAAATCATTTTCAGCGTAGAAGCCGCGGCTCCTGGACCGATCGGGTCAGCTCCGTCGTGGATTCCTCTCAGCCTTTTCACTGATAACTCTTCCAAATTCTTGCAATAATCAAGGACGGCGTTTAAAGCTTTGGCGCCAAACATGCAAGAACCACAAGAAAGTTTCCTTAAATTCTTAGAATTCTCAGCAAATGCCGACATTCCTTCGTCAGTAATTTCGCGGCAACCGCGGAGCTTCAACCGTGTGAGGTTTTTGCAGTAGATTGAGATCGTCACCAAAGCGTCATCGGTTAGGCTGATTGATTTACGGCTACAACGTAGGGCGAGCTTGGTTACGGAGTCGAAGCGCGTGAAGAGAGAAGGCAAAGAAACGTCGATCTCAGATTGGGCGTTGAGAGACAAACGGTGGCGGCTCCAACCGTCCACGCACAGCCACCGCTTGCAGACAAGGGAACACCGGTTCCGATCTCCAGGGCCGAGGAATTGGAAAACATAAGCCAAACACTCGTCGGGAATCTCAGAGGTGTAATCCCGATTCGTCGCGATTTCATCGGGAAATTCCTCGCTGGAAATGAAACCAGAAGAGGATAAAAAGCTGAAGCGATCACTGAGGGAGTTTTCCCTATCCAAAGCAGCGGAAGGGGATTGGCCCATTGTGGCGGCTGGAGAATACGCGCCACCTAAGGAAAGTAACTGAGAATATCCTTCCTTAATTGGGGTTGTTGCGGTTATCTCTGTAAGGTTCAATTAGGTCCGAAAAAAGGCTTTGGGCGTGAAATTATAAGGCGGAAAAATGGATTGAAATTAGGCACGTGAAGTTTGGCCCCGTCAAATGAGGGTAGCGTGTCTTCTTCGCAATCGCCATGGCCGACTAACACACCGATTTTTTCTTCACTAGCTGTTTGTTATGGTTCATGATTTGCGTGTGTTTCATTTCGAATGAACGGCAATGATTTTAAGGACCCCACATTTGATTTTCTAGGAATTTGACACGTGAAAATTACGGTTTCATTTCTTCACTTATGATGGAAAGCTATAAACAAAAAATAATATCATAATTAAAAAATAAAAAAATTACATATGTTAAATTTTAAATTCTATACTTTTTATATAAAATATTATTTTAAAAATAATTATATTAATTAATTAAATTAAATTTCGAATTTAAAAAGTAATTACCTTTCATTTCTAACTGATTTTTGTTTATAAAGTGAGAAAAAACTAATTTTCTAACTAATTTTGGTTTTTAAAGTCTTGTTAAGATAATAATAATTTATATTAATATAATAATTTATAATTAATTAACCATATTGATAAAAATATTATTTAATATGATGAGTTTAAAAAATATCTAAATACTCATTAACAAAATGCTTTGTTTTATCATATTTTGCATTTACACATTCAAAATTGTTCATTCAACATTAATCTTCTATGAAAATAACATGTAATTTTCTAGAAATAAAAATAAAAAATAAATCAACGGTCAAATAATGCGGTTCAACAGTTGAACTGGTGGTCCAATACGTTAGACAATAAGGTTGGCTGGATTCAAATCTCAACCGTACCGGCAAAAGTCGTAAGTTCCAACGTTGGCCAAGTCAATGTCCTTGCCCTCACACGTTGCAACTGCCCAGTGGTTGATCTGAACGTCATAAAGCACGTTAAATGCGAATTCCTTTGGACCCCCCCTGGTGGCACTTTGGTTCAACATTTTCAACTTTCCAATTCAATATCACAATTGTGAAGTGTCAAACAAACCAACAATAACATAACAAGAGAATAAGGTTTTTTATTTTATCATCTTTTTCTTAAACAAAATATTGTAAGTTGAGAATCTTAAAAAAAAATTATAAATATTGATATTCAAATCTTATATTTATTAAATATTATTTTTTATAAATAATTATATGAATCAATTTAAAAATCTTATAAATCATTAATTTAAAACAAAATAATTATTTTATCTGAATCATATGTGTATAAAATATGAGTTGTTAAAGAATAATATAAAATAATTAAGATATATTAGAAAAGTAAATCATCAAGTAAAATAAAAATAACCCAAGAAGTCATTTTTTGAGGAAAAAAAAAGTCAAGATCTAGTAAACAAAATTAGAGTTTTAGTGTTACATTTGTGGGTATTACATTGGTGAAATACTGAAATGCTTTATAAGAGTTTTTTCTTCATTTTTTCTTTTTATACTACAAGTATCATGTCAATTCTTTCTTGACCCAATCAAAAAGAGATTTGGTAACCCAATCTATTGGACTATTGCAGTAAATTACAATTAAAATTAGGCTGAGCCTATATGCCCTTTAGTGGCCCATAGGATTTAAAAAATAATGTTAACATGTTCTCCATAGCTTTTTTTGTAGCCCATAGGATTGAAATCTTCACAAGAAATTTGTGTATGAAAATCTTCAATAAGCTATTACTTTGATCTAATTCAATTACTAAAAAGATAATAATGGTGTAACTAATAGATAAAAAAAAATGGGAGGACTTTTTAATTTATAGCTACGTGTATGACTAATGTATAAAAATGAATATAAAAGACTCAAGATTTCAAAATACACAAAGTATTTGTAATATCTATACGATTCATTTACTATCAGTTGAGGTTTTAGATTTCCCTGACAACTGAGAACCTAAGGAATTAATTTTTAATTCTCAAATTAGAATCTAAGAACAAAAGCGGGAGATTGACTGGATAAAATAAGGCTATATCTTCCATTGTGTAGCTCAAAATCATCTGTAAAATGATATTTTGTTAGAAACAACTTCAAAAAAAAATTTACTTCAAGTTAGTTAAAGGTTAAGCTTTTAGGAGAATGAATAATCAGCTCTTCACCATTAACTAACACACTTCTATCAACAAATGACAAATTGAACACCCACAAAATATTGGAGCATTCCTTTTGCAATTCAATGCTTTAATGATGATGCTTATGCAATATCAATGCATGCACCAACCAAAGTGTTTGGACAAAAAATGCCATCATTATGACCATTGATCCCAAAACGATTCATTACCTCTTTGGTAATGATATATATATATATATATCAATTGATGCTGGCTCAAATGATAAAAGAGTTTGTTTTTTCTTTCTTTAATTGTTTCAAATTCAAATTTGTTGAGAGATTGTGAAAAAATAATTTTTTTAAAAATTCGTTAGATTCAGCATATATAAATTTACTTAAACCAATTCGAAAAAAGGATGTATCGGGTGAAACTTGAATTGCTACTTATCACTTTCCATCCTTAAAAAATGTTTTTTTTTAAAGTGTTTTAGCTAAAAACATTCTGAGTTGGATAGTCAAAATGGGATTTGAATTTTGAAGTCATCATCAAGTTTGAAGAATTATATATATACCTTTCCTTTTTAACGTTTTAGTCAAAGCTAAATAGCCATGGGTGTGGTGTGATTCATGATTGGTATATGTTTTAATGGGTTCAAATTTATGTTGTTGCTCGAGTGGATGGCAGTAAAAGCAAACCAATCCTCATGACATTTGTATTTGTTGATTTCTCAACGTGGGCACTATCCAAAGAAGAAAAGAAAACCCAACCAAGAGCTAGTCATCCACATGCAAGCTGAGAATGTGACAAAACAATCGACCATGATTGCAAGCCAAATAATGGCAATTTTACCTGTCATATCTTTGCCATCATCAGATATATTTCGTTCTAGAACCCAGTTTAGCCCAAGGAATTAAGAGATTGTTGATTTTTCTTTTAAAAGTGTTCATTAATTATTCGATAAGGCTGGAAATACACATGGCCAAATCAATGAGGTTCTTCTTCATCTTTTTTTTTCTTTTGCTGTTTCATAATAAGTAGCTTCAACTAATTAGTTGAGAAAGCCAGTTGTGGCTTTTTTCCAACTAGTTTCAGTTTCAAACGTACATTTGGAATGGAAATAAAGTATTTTTTCCCTAGGCTTTTTGATTTAATACAGTTAGGTTTCATGGGTTGTTAGAAATTTTCTCATAAAATTAAAATTTTCATTAATTGGTTTTGTTTAAAAACACAAAGTAATGGTTGTTACACCCACTATATATATATATATATATATATATATTTGTTTGATATGTCTACTTTGTTTCTTGCTTATTGAAGTGGTTAATATTAAGGGTTTATATTTTAATGCACTGTCAGTGTAGAAATTTTATATATTATCAGTGAATCAAATGATATTACATAATTAATAAAATAAATCAGATTATGTTTTCTCATTAATAAGTAAGTTTTTTTTTTTAAATATTAAATATTTATATATTTATTTTAAGGATTAATATTTATTCATTAATGAAATAATATCATTTAATTCACTAATAATATATAAAATTTATACACTGACAATGTATTAAATATAAATTCTTTTCTTAAACGTTGTTTATTATTAATCTTAAAGTTTTAAATTAAGTACTCATTAATAAAATTCATATTTTTTTAGTTTCATTAACTACGATCTATTGACAACAAGATAGACCTTATTGAATTCATTGGAACACTTTGTTAAAAATAAATTACTACCTTTTTTTCTCTATAAAATTATTTGTGCTACTACAACTTAATTAATCAAATGTGGATGTTAATTTCCAAACAATTAATTGGTATTATCATTTACTAAATTTATGGTTTATAAGAATATATTGACATGTTGAAATCTTATATATTATAGGAGGTTTATTCTATCAAAAAAAAGCCTTAAGTACAAATTACTGATCATATAATGCCCGAACAGCATAATAATGACCAATTATGCATCTAAAGCCATAGCAAGCAATTAGAACTTGGTTTTATTGACATGTCCTTATCAACAAAAACACAGGAAGAGAGAAAAGAAAAAATCCGTTTGGTGGTGTGGGCAACTTGGGGGATGTGAGAGAGGAAAAAAAGAGTAATTGACTTCCACCCTTAATGATGCAACAGCTTTTATAAATTTTTTATGGTGTTAGTTGTTAGGAATTCAAGATTAGGGTAAAAAAAAAAGGCAAGATATGATTCTAATACTTGAAAAAGAAATGAAAAAAAAAATAAAAAAAATCGAAGACTTAACTCAATTAATTTATACATTCGACTGATTTGAAGTTTTTAAATCTAATCATTTACAATTTAAAAATAGCAAAGTGGGAGACATATAGGAAAAAACTTTGATCTGTTTTTAAGTTTCACAGTTGGATTTTGGCTGGACAACACTGCTCTTTTGCACCCACCTCCATCAAGTATCCCACTTTATTGGGACCTCAAGGCTCAAGTCAAAACCCAAAACCAAAGAGAAAAGGGAAATTAAATTGAATAAAAGAAAAGAGAAGAAGACCATAGGCTGAAAAAAAAAAAAACAAATAGTTCTCCTAGATAAGGTAACCTACATGAAGGAAATATAAACCATTTAGTTTTATCCGTGGGCTGCAAAACTCAGTCCTTTATTCTGCAACACAATGCAAAGAGTAAAAAGAAAGAAACAGTGGAGGAGAAACCTTTTTTTTTCTCCTGCAATAACATTAAGGACATCGGAAACAATGGAGAAAGAATTTAAAAACTGAAGACACTGCCAAGATTCAAGGGAGCTCAGCATAAAATTTAATGACAATATCAGAACATTTTCGCCTTTTTGGCTGGTTTTGTTTCAATGAGAGCTTTTACTAAGAATGGGGTTTAGGGTTTAAAAGAGTTTGATTATGCAAAGTTGGGGGCAATGTGTGTGTTAAAATTATATCAAACAGATGAAGAACATATTGTCTGGGCTTTTTGCATGAAAAGTCAATAGCATTTAATATGTTTCTTCTTTCTTGCCTTGAGAGATTGATCATAGTCAGTGAAGGAACAAATTTCACCTTACTGACAACGATTTTGTACCAAGTACCTTCGCCTCCTCTCCATACCCTCTTTAATTGCTAAACCACCCATTTTAACGAATGAGAATGCCCATGAATAGTGAATCTTGCCTTATAATATAGGAAAATATCATTAACTGAATCTTATAGACAAATTACATGTATTAAATGATGCTAATGAAAAATATTAGTAAACATTATACCTTTGGTATAAAGAAAGTAATTATTAAAACCGCATGAAGAATGTTAACATCCATGTAATTTGTTAGTAAAATACTGAATTTTTATTTTTTGTAATCAGGGTTTAAATCCTTACAACTTTAAATATAAAAAAATGCATGAAAAATTAAATTTTGTCAAACTCAATATTTAATTTAATTCGTTTCGTAAAATTATCTTTAAGAGGTGGGTAACATTCGATATGTTTAAATCCATTCCTCTATTCTTATACTACAACTTTATTTGTGTAAAAAAAAATTATCCATTTTCAAATTAGGACTAATGTAAAAAGTTAGCCAATAGGACGTAATTATACTAACTAATTTATTAGTGTCTTTTAATTTAGATGGTATAATTGAAGTTTCAAATGATCTTTAGATAAGTATGGAGGGAAGGAGTAGCTGATTGTAGGTTCACAGAAAATTTCATTGAAGATGGTATAGTTGAAGTTTCAAATGATCTTTATTACTCACAGATAAGTAGGGAGGGAAGGAGTAGCTGATTGTAGGTTCATAGACAATTTCATTGATGATGGTTTCAAATATATATATACTATTAATGTTATGGCAGCACAATTTGAAGAGAACCCGAAATCATTTTTTTTTCTCCCTTTTTGTTTAATTGTTTGCTTTTGCCGACCAAATTTGTGAAAATCAAAATATGATATATTTAAGAATTAAAATAATGAAATATAAATTGGTTGAGCTCTAAACATCGTAAAATATAAATGAATTTTGTTGTATTTATGATCTGTTATTATAATTTTTTTATAAAACATATGAAAATTCTAGATTTTGGGTATGCATGCAATCGAGGCAATTCTCCTAAATGCTAGCTATCTCAAACACTAGTTCAAAACCCAACTTCTAAAAACTCAGCTTCTGCATGAAAACATGTATCAAAACCTAAACCATGATAACGAGTAAGTGACAAGTGAGCTTCCACACCAAACTAAACCAAAACCGAGTACAATTAATTCAAGCTTTCATTTCATTACCAACCTAAATGAAGATATATTGAGGCAGGCTGGCTGGCAAGGTAACTAATAATTACAAGTACGTTTCCTACTTTGGATGAAACTAACTACAACTGTTTTCGACACCCATTTACATGCAAAATCTCAAAGATTTGAAAATTGTTGTTGATAATGACAATAATGATGTTAACGATTGTAGAGCAAAGCACAATGATGAACATTATTTCGATGTTGATAACTCATAATTGAATTGCCAGTCAAGGTAGAGAAATTTTCACAATAAAAACATTCATACATATATGTTTGGTTTTTCATTGATTTGATGTTTTTTATTAGAAATGTTTATAATTTGATTTTAATTAGATTGATTTAATTTAGTTAATTGATCGATTATCGAATTAATTATGATTGATTGTTGAAAATGATTTTAGAAAAATTTTAATTTTTGGTTAATTAAATTCGACTATCAAATTAATGAAATTAATCAAAATTTTAATTGAAATATTGTAAAATATATATAAAACTAAAAATATATGAAATTGTCAATTTCATTTTAAATTATTAGAGTTTTTAACTTAATATTTTAGTGTTGGAATATTTTTGTTGGTTGATTTTATTTAATTTATTTCACATATAAGAAAATAAAAATTTTAAATATAATTTAACTTAATGTATTTTATTATTCAATTAATTAAAAAAATTAAAATTAATTTTCATTGATTAAATTTTAAAATTAAAAATTTTGATTCGATTAACAAAAATAAAATAACATAATTTAATTTTAAATAATTCAATTAAAAATTAACCGAATCAACCAAATAAACACCATTTTTTTTTTCACACCCATCTTTATTTGTTGAGAATAAAAAGTTATAAGTACGTTTTTGGGTTTGTATAATTTGACTCTTTTTTTTCCTTTATTGCCTAACAAACTCTCTCACCAAACCCTCATTTGCAGTTTTTATTACTTTATAGCTTATGGTTCCCACTTCTTTACATTAACATGACTGCAATTACTATACTCTACTTTTGATGAAAATTATAAATGAAAATTTATTATTTATTAAAATTAAATAAAATAATTATAATTTAAATAATATTTTAATATAAAATTTATTTCAATTAATTTATATAATTATTTTAAAAAATAATATATTTAAATTTAAATTTCAATATTTGTAATTCTTTTTATACCTTTAAACAACAATATTTTTTTAAAAGAAAAAGTAATATTCAACTAGTTCATCCATATTTCATTATTGTCTGTACAAAATAAATATAATATAATAATTAATATATATTTTTTAGATTTTTTTCAACTTAGTCTATCATTGTTAAAAATTATTAAATAATTTCTGTAAATTTTTTTATTCAGAAAATTGGGTTCCAATTTCTCCAATTTTTTTTATATAACAACGAGATTTATAATATGAGAAAATGTTATTTGATTTGAATACGAATTTAAAATTCAAAATACATTGATTTACTTTCGTATTTTGTAAGAAAATTTATTTTCAACCATCATATATTTTTCAAATAAAATATCAATTATAATATAAATATTATAAAAACAGTCATAAAAACATGTAAGAAATAACAAAAACAAAACCCAAAAAATAATTTTAAATAAATAAAAACTGTTATTGTTTGTTTGAAAATAAAAACAACTGTCATGATTTTTTATATTTAAAGTTATCTTAATTTAATTTTTATTACTAATCTAACTCCTACCAAGAAATTCTGGTTGACAAAAACCACAATTTTAAGTGGTCCACGTGTCCCAACCACATACAGACGTTGAGTGACGTATCAACATGACCTCTCAAATGCTTTCATTTTTCAACTCCCGACATGACAATTGACAAATCCCCGTTTTGAACGGTCAACTCTTTTCTACCCCCCGTAACTTAAAAAAGGCACCCCTAATCAGCGCGTCGCCCTCACCTTCATTAACTTTCCGTCGGAATCTACCGGATGTTAAGGCGTGTTGATCTCACGAGCATTGCTGTCAAAGTGGTATTGGAGCAAAGTCACAGAATTGGCAAAATGATGATACGCTTTCGTAGGTGCTGTAAGGGAAGTCCCGATACGTATCGGCTCAAATCGAATACGTATCAGATTCAGGGGGGGTTTCCTTTCCTTTTTTGTCTTTATATAAAGCTTTAACTCAGTCAGCAGCATGCAGAGAAACTTTCTTTTTTCTTTTTCTTATTTTTAAACTTCTTTTTCATAAATAGATTTTAAATTTCATGGAAAAACTCGAGGAATTAGTTCAGTAAAGATCCATTTGTCTCTCATTATCTTTCTATTTTTTTCGTCTTCCACTTACTCACAGAGTAATATACCCAGAGACGAGAGTGTTGGGGAAATTGATGAAAGAGTGAAAAATGAGATTGGGATTTGCTGTGTTTTTTATGGTATTATAATGAAAGGAGAATTCATTTCCTTCTTCTTTGAAAGCTATGGCTCTGCAAGAAGAGGAGACTCGACAGATTCAAAGCCCACCTTTGATTCTTGATGGGCTGTATTGTGAAGAAGAAGATTTAGGAGAGTATAGTTTCGAAGAAAATGGAAGTGAAATTTGTGGTGAAACAGTGAAAAATGAGACATTTTTACCTTTATTTTTTATTGAACATGACATGTTCTGGGAAGGTGATGAGTTACTCTCTTTAATATCTAAAGAGAAAGAAACCCATCTTGGTTACATTGATGTTTACTCAGATGAGTCTTTAGTTTTGGCTCGTAAAGATGCTTTGGAGTGGATTTTCCAGGTTAAGGCGCATTATGGATTCAATGCTTTGACCATAGTTCTTGCTGTGAATTACTTTGATAGGTTCATTTCAAGCTTAAAGTTTCAGAAGGACAAGCCATGGATGGGGCAATTAGCTGCTGTGGCTTGTTTGTCTTTGGCTGCCAAGGTTGAGGAAACCCAAGTGCCACTTCTTTTAGACCTCCAAGTATGTGTGTCTAATGCAAGCAAGATTGTATTCCAATTTCGTTGGTTCATAAAATTTGTGTTTCTGAACTTGTTATTGAGTTATTAAAGATGGATTTTTGTGATTTTTTTCTTTCTTTAGGTGGAGGAATCAAAGTATGTGTTTGATTCAAAGACCATACAGAGAATGGAGCTTTTGGTGTTGTCAACTCTGCAATGGAGGATGAATCCTGTAACTCCAATTTCCTTCTTTTATCACATTACAAGGAGGCTTGGATTGAGGACTCATTTGCATTGGGAGTTCCTTCAAAGGTGTGAGCGTTTGCTTCTCTTTCTCATTGCTGGTAAGTAGTCAAAACAGGTTTTGTTTTCATTGCTAATCAAACAGCTAATCTTTTTCTTTTCAGACTTCTTGTATAAAGAAGGAAATGTGCATTTTAACCATTCCTCTTGAGTTCTAATCTTAGATTTCCAATTCAATTTTGATCCAGATTCGAGGTTCATGCTTTATATTCCTTCTATCTTAGCTGCTGCAACAGTGCTGCATGTTATCAAAGAGGTTGAACCGTGCCATTATTTTGAATATCGGAAGCAGCTTATTGAAGTACTCAAGACATGTGAGGTTTGTCCACAATTACTTGGGGTGCTCTGTTTTGAAATTCTCTTGCCTGTTGTTTTTCATAGACTATATTGGAATACTTGGGGTGCTCTGTTTTGATATTCTCTTGCCTGTTGTTTTTCATAGGCTATATTGGAACTTGGTTGTCCATTAATTAATTATGGTTTTGTTTCAACAGGATAAAGTAAATGCGTGCTACAAGCTCATCTTAGAGTTATTGGAGAGCCATTGTAAAGGAAACCTAGGGCACAAACGCAAGCATAGATCAATATCAAGTAGCCCTTATGGTGTCTTTGATGCATCTTCTAGCTGTGATAGCTCAGATGATTCATGGGGTGTGACAACTTCGGTCTCATCATCACCACATCCACCGTTCAAAAGGAGTAGAGCGCAGGAACAGCAAATGCGGCTACCTTCACTAAATCGTATGTTTGTGGATGTGCTTAGCAGCCCTCATTAATCTTTCCTTGTACTAATAACTAGTCTATTGAACATGTTATTATAAAATTCCTCTATTTGTTCTTAATGTGCAATTAATATGTGTTTCATAACTACTTGTTGCCTTTATCGCCAAATTTGCTAACATGGATCAGAAGTGGATTGATATTTGCCAAATTCCTCTTTGATTCGACTGTGGAGGTAAGTTGGGAGTTTGCCAATGAGAAGATGGATGGCTTTTTCCTGAGATTGGCAACTTGACATGAGTGCCTCACTGTGCTATGTTTCTGATCCTTGTATTGTATGGTTGTGAACGAATTTTTATATCCAGAATATCCTCTGTATCTGCGTACATCTATATTATTTTTGGTCACTTATTTTAGAATTTAGGTGGAATTAGAATTAAGATCAAGGTAGGCAACAGAAGTCAAATTGTCTTGAACGATCAATTGTTGACTTTTGTGCTTCTTTGGGGGTAGATGAATGTTTGAACTTGTTTACTGTTTTATAAAAACAAGATAGAGGAGAGAGAAAAATAATCAATTGGGATTCTGGATCCCCATAGCTTTAATATTAAAAATCAGAGAGTTCTTTCAACAAGGTCAAACAGAAAAGCAAAAGTCCCTAGAGAATAACAACCAAATTCCCACTAGCAGGCAGTTTTCCTACCTTCTCAGGAATCACTTTCCTTTCTACCTAAAATAATACTTACTTTATGGCAGAAATTGTACTAGTTTTCAAAGTAATAAGCAATTTTCTTTTGTGCTGAACTTATAATATGATTGTACTCATATGCATTGATATTTATTGGTGTGACCATGATCTTGTAAGGAATCTTTTATGTGTGAAAGTTGGACCCTAATTAACCTTAAATATGGCATTATGATAAGTTATGCTTTGCGAAAGATTTAACATTTTAATTTTATAACCATCTTTGTTCTTAACGCTGTTTGATATCTTTTATTGGCAAAACACAATAGCTGTCTTCCGGTCTTGTTATCTATTGTGACTTTGCTTTTTCCTTGTTTCCATGTCGTGGGACTTTTTCATTTGAATATTTTTCTTACTTTGTCATTCTGAAGTTTATGGTGGTATGTTCTTGGATTTGCAACTATCTAATACTGAAGAAAGCTAGCTCAATACAGAATTGTATGTAAAAGTTCTATGCATAGAAATTATAATCACAAGAGAACTTTGAATGCACCAATGATTTTAGTAAATCTGTTCTAATGTTCCAGATGGCAGCAATGCTAAAATCATGTTATTCATGATTGTCCTTGTGATACACAATTGTTTTAGGCAATGATTATGTTATCACACTAATCCTAAAAAATTTCTGTGAGCTGAATCATATTCTAACTGCATTTGGATGTAGTTCATTATGATGATTTCCCATGTTTTGTGAGTGTTGTCATATCGCATGCATAAAGAAACTTTTGGCAAACATCAAATAGATAAGTTAGGAAGAATGAACTGTTTTCTGGTTTCATTTTGATATGCATGAACATTACCATCAGAAAATGTTGTAGGAAATAACTGATGGAAGGGTCTGCAATTTTGATCCTCATGGTACTCTCTGGATTTGGGAGCATTGATGATGTAACATCTCATGAATGAATCACATCATGGTTATGTTCACAGGCAAAGATCACGGGTACTTCCAACTTTAAGGAGCAATGAGTTAAAATGATTAGCTTCTTCCTTATAAAAGATCATCCCCCATTAAGCTGAGAAGCCGACAAGAAAAATTCCAAGCATCTGTTTGTCAAATTTGATCCATCTCACCAGGTTTCCAGGGGCAGATGTACTCTCTGAGGTAAGATGTTGATGGACAGCCCCCAAATATTGAAAATAAGAAAATTTGAAGAAAAATTTTCTCTTGGAAATCTTTTATATATTATAAGTGAACATTTTGAAAAAAAAATCCTGGATTCGCGCAAGCACATTTATGATTTATTAACTTATAACATCATCCAACTACTATATTGTGAAGTGGGTTTATATGTCATACGGTTAGTTGATTAGTTCTTGTTGTTGACTTGATTTCAAGGTCTTTTTTTAAAATGAAATATTGTTTTGGTCAGGGTAATGGGATTTATCATGTACATAATAGAAAGAAAACGAAAACAAATAAAGTAAAAGCTATTTGTTTATCCTTTATGGTAACTATGGTGTCCTTGCTTGGTTTGACAATAATGGTGTGGAGGAAAAGGAAAAAAAGAAAAGGGAGGGAAGGAGGGGAAGACTGGATCCACAAAAGGTTAAAGAAGGAAATGACAAAGCAGTGGAGCAACTAGTACGCATGTGAAAGACCAGAGTCCGAGAAGTGGTTGAAAACAGCTAGGAAAGCTTGTCGTTAAATCATTTTAGGGGGAGATTGTCAAAAAAAAAAAAAAGCTTAGTACTCCATTGTTTCTTCTAGGTGTTGAATCTGAGAATAGAAAATTTAGAATGTTGAGTTGAAATTTCTAGGAAAGAGATTTTAGATTATTAGTTCCCATCATGCCAATCTTCCAGTAGTTAAACAAAGCAAAAGGAAAGAAGTTAAAAGTCAATAAAAACCTGTTCAAATTAATCTTTCCAGCTTACCAAGTGCCAGGGAAACAACAATCATTTGGTTGATTACGTATTGGTTTTCATAGGTAGAAATGGCAGCGCCTTTTGAGGATTGCCAGAGGGTCTCACTTTCATTTATCATTGTCCAGGATTTTTATTGTACAAACTACGAAAAAGAAAAAGAAAAACTGCGAGAGAGGTCTCATCAAAGTACAGCAAGCCCTCCTCTCTGCTAAAACAAGGACTTTGCCCAGGAACAAATGAGGTCACCTGCTTGGATAGATTCACCATTCAAACTTAGCTGAAAAACAGTCTAATAGTGCTTGATTTTAATACATTGGTCCAAAGAAGTAGATGCCTATTACTGCTTTATAAATGTGGCAGCTCATATCACTGAATTTTCTTAAAAGAAAACAGACAAAATGTACAACCATAGCTATAATTTCAAGACAACACATAGATTTCTATGTAGTTTGGTATCAATTTATGAGTTATTGCTGTGGCTACAATAATTTGACCATTTACAGACATTTTGCTTTATGTGATGGACATCTTTAGTTTCTAATCAATCCGATCCTTGCTTTGAAAATTTTATTCCTATCTATGTTGCAGCCAGTTGTTTGAACACTAACTAGGAATTTCTCTGCAACTAATATCTTGTTATATATTCATCAAGGAAGCAGTTCATTATCCTACGGACATCATAGTTTTTGCTTTTTTTTTTTTTTTAAATTATGTTCCAAGCCTTGTTGAATATAAAAGTTTGCAACATGTTTGGCTCAGAAGTGACAGTGTAGACTTGGTATTTTTTTACATTCATAAATTCTGTCACTGTGATCGTACCTACCGGCAAAAAACACAGAAATTGATGGCACTATGACTTCCAGGCTTTACAAAGCCTTAAAATTCGGAGCAAGAGTCTTGTAAACATGAAACAAGACTTCCCCCACATCCACCTAATGCAGAGAAAACACCATAACCGGTGTAATTTGCACTGCTGGGTTCATGACTTTCATTTGATATAGCTTGAAAGTACTGAATTCAGTGTCTCTTTCAAGTTGGCAGCCAACCAAACAGTGCTTAAAGCTCCGTATGCCAGAAAAATGAAGAAAGTTTTCATCATGTGAAGAAAGATCTGACGTGACACTAAAGGAGTATTTCTTCCCATCAGCTCAATGAATCCAGTGTAAATATTCTCTACGCCTAAGTTGATTAAATTAAAGTGACAGCAAATTTACAGTAGTGATTAAATTCAACTATATGGACATCTCTCTCGCAGAATGTACCCAAGTTACTTTCCATTGTGCAACTCATAGCTTAAACAGCAGAAAGAGTATAATATATAGTAAGAAATACGTAGAGAAAAATGGAGGCTGATGATTAAAATGGAAATGTTTTGTACAGCTTAACCTAAGACCATGATCTGATGGACCACATCAAACCAAGACTCTTAACTTGATCATAAGAGACCACCACGCCTAGCCCCCTTTTGACCCTTTGATGCGGCTCACTGCTTTCAAACTACATCAGGTAATGCTTTTCCAGGATTTGGAGCCATTCACCTGCTTTGATGTCAAATCCTACTAACTCTGACCAAAATGCCAGAAGGCCTGGAATGGATTGAACAGGTAGGTCAAATCCATACATTTAACATCTAGTTAAATTTAAAATGATACCCCTTTAATTTTGGCCAATTGCTTCACATGTGTTTAAAAAGACGATAATGCTCTCCTATTTAATTGACAAAAATATCCCTCTTTTGAATTAAATTACTATAATTTTCTCATTTCTTAAATGACAAAAAAACCCTCCTTATAAATGTCAAATTATTATAATATTTTTTATTTTTAAATGACAAAAAAAATTCTTACAAATATAAAATCATTTTAACATCATAATATTATAATTACGTAAATATCTCTAGTATTGTATAAAGCTAAAAATATTATAATATTTCTCTAACTATAATTATGAAAATTGTTTACCACCATCATTGATTAAAATTATTATAATATTTTTTATCATAATTATAAAAACACTCTTCCATCAAAATTGATCAAAATAATTATAATATTTTTTTATCATAATTACAAAAATATCCTTATAATTAGTTAATAAAAAGTTAACATGTTATTTTATTTGAAAATTTATAACTATATAATGAAAATAAACCCATTTGAAAATGACAATTATGGCCTCTTAATTATTTGCTTATTGTTTAACACGTGTAAAAATCTAATGTAGTGCCTTCATAATCAACTAAAATTTCATTGGAAATTATCATAATACATTTTTAATTATTTGACAATTGAATGCATGTGTGCAAATTTATTGTAATACCTTTTTTATAATTAATTAAAATTATTATAATATCTCTCTTATTATAATTATTGAAATACTCCCATTTCACAGTTGGTCAAAGTTATTATAATACCCCTCTTACCATCATAAAATTATTGTTTTTTTTTTTAAATAAGTTGAATGTGATGATATTAGTGACTTTTGATTTCATGGACAAATGGGTTTGAATTTGATAATTAATTAATATTTACAATAAATAAATATCATATTAGTCGGTTGGATTGTCATGTATGTATTATTAAATTTGGATTTAATTTACATAATTTTTTAAAGTAGTTTCTCTTATTTAAAATAGAAGTCACCGTCTATACAATTGTAATTAGGTTACATAATTAGAGCATCAATTTAAAAATATATTTTAAAAAGAAAATAAAAAACCAATAAAATACTAAAAACTAATTTTTAATTTATTATTAAATTAAAAAATTTATATTTAATCAAAATAAAAAAAATTTTACAACCCAAGTGTAACTGGGTAATTTTTCTTGTTTTTTATTAAAACAACAGCAAGCAATACTCTTCTCTGGCTGATATCAAATTATACTGGTATGACTTTTGAATGTTTGCCTTACCCTCTGAAACTGATAGCTATTCATCAATGCTAAAATGTAAAACTGACAAGAAATTAAGCCTCTTAATTTGTTGAGAGATTTTGATTCTCTTAAAGTATTCTTATTTTTATTTATATGGATAAAAGTACAAAATAAGAGTCATGAATCTACTTTAGCTAACCATCGTTGAACATTTCTTATGATGTATCACACATATATATTATGGTTTCTTAATCATAAAAGTGGTTTAAAATCTACTGAATAATGAAAACTGAGTTACATGCCCTTCATTCCTATATTTCAGGTTTTTCTTTGGAAGTAGATAACTTTCTACGTTGAATGAGGAGCTGGCTGGATTATGCCTGTGAGCAAAAGAAAGAAAATAGATTTAATTAGGTCATTGAAATTTGTAAGTGGTGCAGAATGAAAGAAGCTTGGTTTATCTTGCCTTGCTAGAGATATTGCTGGAGAGCCAATCAAGGCCTTCATAAAGTCCTTGGCCAGAGGTGGCACACGTAGCCTGGATGTACCTATATCAGTTTCCAAAAATGCCAATTACCATAGGAAAGTAAAAAATTCTAATATCAGCTTTTAATTCTATACCTTTTGTCTTTTAAAATGGTGTCAGGTTGTAATTTTTATTAATAGTTGAAGGTAAAATGAGCAAATTTTAGCTCTATTAGTTGGTGAATATATATACAGACTAGTGAGTTATTTGAGTTGACATTATAATTTACCAACGGCGTTGGCGAAGTGAATGCAAGCCAAGTTTATCAGTGATTTCAGAAACGGTCATGGCATTTGGAAGATCTTGCTTGTTGGCGAAGACAAGTAAGGTTGCATCACGTAGTTCATCCTGAAAAAGAAAGACCACAAGTAATTGAGCCTGTTATGCACACTAAATATCTACACAGTACACAACCGGCTAGTACTTTCTCAGTTTTAAGTAAGCAATCTAATGAAAGCTTGGTGAGGTTAATACTCTGAATGACATTTCCATCAGGATTTTCTATTAAAATTAGCCCCTGAGGGAACAAACTAGTAATGAATTCACAAAGTTATTCGAAATCTTTGACCTCGCTTAGCATCCTGTGAAGTTCGTCTCTGGCTTCCGTTATTCGTTCTTTGTCATTACTATCCACCACAAAAATAAGGCCCTGAGTGTTCTGAAAGTAGTGTCTCCATAGGGGTCGTATCTATAAAGCAAAGTATGAAACAGTTACTCTTTAATTGTTAGGTATTAGCTCATAGGGAGGTGGGATTACCATGCTTTTGTAAGAGCTACCATTAGTATTGATACGCTTATTACCTTATCTTGTCCTCCAACATCCCAGACGGTGAAGCTAACATTTTTGTACTCGACAGTTTCCACGTTGAATCCTGGATTAGCAAAATTCTCAGTTATTAGATCCTCATAATATCTATTCCGACGTGGGATTGAGATGTTACGATTCAACCACATGAAAATGAGAGCAAGTTAAATTTCAGAAACAGCTGAGAAATGAATATGGAAAATTACATGACAAAAAAATTATCAACCATACTTGAGAAAGTAGTACATATATACTATAGACATCTAATCACAGGTTGGAATTGGATTTATAAATCTAACGAAAATTTAACTAAAACTCGGTGTTCAAATAGTTTAAAGGTAGAAAGATTAGGGTAGCAGAGAGATATTGAGGGTTAATACCAATGGTTGGTATGGTAGTAACAATCTCTCCAAGTTTCAACTTGTAAAGGATGGTTGTTTTGCCCGCAGCATCAAGTCCCACCATCAATATCCTCATTTCTTTCTTTGCAAAAAGCATCCTCACCAATCTAGATATTGCCATTCCCATTGCTGCGACTGTTTTAAGCTAATTTATAACTGCAATGAAAGAATGGAAATGAACCAGATACCAAGAAACTAGTAAAACTTAACCTGTTTCAAGGAAAACTCGGCTCACAGACCTCGAAAAATTAGAGCAGAAACAAGTAGTGACTCCAGATGGTGAGCAATAAGAGGGAAACCAATGGGAAATATATGCCTCGATGGTGGATGCTATAAAAGCAACGAGAGACGTGGACTAGGGTATAAAAGATAAAAGAATAGGATTCGGATGACAATTGGTGAAGAAGAATAAAGCGCACTAACTTTGTTTTGCTTTCAGTGGTGTGCGAACTGACAATTGTATTTTGAGCATGAATTTTTAAGCTTTAACCCTTGATTCTTTCGAACGGAAATGGTTGTAATTCAATTTCCAGGCTGAAAAGAGAAAGTAATGTGGATGGGATCCACCAATCAAAACGGATTCTGCAGTCTGATAATTAAAAAGAAAAGGAATATTTTGTTTATGTGCTTATCGCAGCATCTTCATGTAGAGTTTGAGTTTTTTTTTTTTTCTCCATTTTTTTGGTGAAACTACTTACAAATCTAAGCAGAGCTGAGTTTTTTTATCTCAACTACTTGACCTTACCCAATAGCATTGACAAATCTGTTTATTTCCCTTGAGGAAAGGCAGAGGGGGAGTAGATGGGTCAAGTCTGAGCTTTTATCAGCTTTTCCTTATGGCCTGTTTTCACCCCTTCAAACCCTTCGGAGTTCGGATTAGGGGATTGACTGTAAAAGAAAAGAATTAATATTCTGGCATTACAAGATGATTGATCTTATTGTCACTTTTCAGATAACATGTTTTTCAGGTTATGTAACCAATCTCTAATCAAGGAGACAATGCATTATGTGTTTGACAACAATTAAGCACATTGTGTACTTACAAGACAAAACATAAAAGTATTGCTCTATACTCTATACAAATCATATATTCCCCAAAAATGAAACTTCCAAGAGATTCTAAAGTCGGTAAGGTCATTTGAAATGGAGAATTGTGCCATTGCTTTCGAGATATTGCATCCTTGGCAGATTCAAGGGTAGAGGCCACAGCAACAGCAGCAGCAGTAAGGACACCTCAGCTGTTCTTCTGGTTGTTTTGTGGATGATGGTGAATCACCTGCACACTCTTTGGCTCTTGGGCCTTCCCTGCTGGTGACCAATAGTACACTGTTTCCACCTCTCTTTCAACTTCACCTTTTGCATTTGTGGTCTTACTCTTCTGTCCAAAGCAAAAGATGAGAAAACTCAAACGATCAACAATATTGAGAAACTGAAAAAGTTGAAACATAACCATCCTGGTTTGCGTGTTTATATTGAATGTCTTTGAATTTTGATTTCGAGAAGTGATGGAGAATATATATTAGTTACCATAAACAGTAATCCCCCTATGCTTAATTTACTGTCTAGTGTTTACTTTGAGACATTGCTGATGATACTTGTTCTCCAACACTATTTTCCAGCCAAAGGAAGAGGCCATAACATCAAGTGAACACCCCCACATGTCACTCTCTGATATCTCATATCCAAGACTATTTCTGGATAGCACTAGTGTGCCACTAGGATGCATCTGGATAGCACCCTGCGGTGCAGTTGTCCCATGTTACCCTCTAGTTTGTGATTGAAGGGGAAAAGGTCTAGCGAACAACTGAACGCCATGGCTAATCAACTGCCTTGGTGTAAAAATGAAAAATCTCATTACTGCCACTGCATTTGCATTCAAACACATATTTTTACAACTTATTTTAATTTTCCTACTACTGTACCCAATCTCACCGCTACTTGTTTTCAATCCTACTGTCTATCCAAATGTACCCTAAAATCCGCAAAAAATTTTAGGATGAACAGTGGGAGCTAACATACGCTGTGGCCAGCAGGGCCAATTGGGTTACTAGCAAGGATATGGCCTAAGGCATTTTAGCCTGTTGTTGATCAAAATCGTATTTAACTGCAAAATGACTAAACGCTCCCAAAGAAACAAAGACTCATCACCATATCTCTTTCCATTGACAATTTAAAACCTATGTCATTCATCCCTTAACAAAAATATGTAAAAATAGAGAAGCTGAAAAAGGTGTCTAGCAAGTAATCATCCAGGATTTTTTATATGGCAGACCTTAGCTAAAAATGACCTCCTGAAGTAGAAAGGGTACACATATGTTGTTCTTACATCTTCCAAATACAGAACACTATCCAAACAGACATTGCTAACAATTCAGGTGACGACTATATTATGTCCTGTCCTAAACACTGGTTGGACTGCAATTGAAACAATAGATAGAACTGTAGATATATATATATATCTAAGAAATTTGACAAAACTGTATTTGTCAAGCAAATCTTTCAGAAGTTTAGCTGATTGCTGATCAGTAAGTCATAAGAGGTGACCCACTGCAGTGAACATCGGAAGCATCAGAGAGCCTTTGCCTTGGAGACAGTGTTGTGATTCCAGCAGCATCAACATCGATGTTCAAAATGATTTTTCTCTTCTGAGTTTCAGAACTGGATTTTTCTTCTGATACCTCAGCAATTGGACTCAAAGCTAATGCTTCTTTGGGGTGAAGAGACACCATGGCTTGAGCTTCGGTCACCACTGATGCATCAGCATCTGTATCATATAAAATCCTTTTGATAGCTGCAACAATCTGCATTAACATGTAGTAAACATTAAACAATCAATTTTAATAACCCTTTTTACTAATAAATTTTGCCTATTGTAAATGTGAATCTCAAAAGAGAAATACCGGTGAGTCTTCAATCTCAGGAGTCTGGCAGAGAATCTCAATGTCTCTCAACTTTGCAAAGTAGAAATCCCTCTCTTTCTCAAGACTATCCACAGACAGCTTCAATTCCGTGATCTACGTTGTAAAGCAGAAGACCTTAGGCTCTTCTTAACATTCTTAAACCAATAATACTATCAATTCATTCATCAAGTATAGAGTACCTGTTCATCATAAGCAGCCACTGATGTCGATGGTTTGGATGAAGTCTTTGCTGATTGATTGGAAGGGTTCATGGATGACGAAACATCGTTGTTGTTCCTTCGAGCATGGGAAGATGAAGGTCTAGGAGCAGCCGTTGAACCCTTGGTTGAGGATTGTTGTGGTGCTGATTTCTTGCCGGCTTCTTTACCTCCTTTAGAAGCCTCTCTCCTTTCCACTGGATTGTAACTAAATATGACAACACCAAAAAAATCACTGATAGATCTCTCTCTTCATTTCATTTAATTCATGATATATAGTATGCCGAGAAAGCAAGCCTTGATGAAGGAGAACAATACCAGGAACAGAATTTAGTAACAGAAAAACAATTGAAATAACATGAATTTCAGGAAAGTCAATTCGTAACATATGAAACTCTAGGCCCAAATATCATTATCAATTGTTGGGAAAAATGACTAAAACTACTGCAATCTGTCAAATTAGTGATGCCAGAAAGATTAATATAACAATGCCAAATTTCAATCAAGAAATTACTAAAGTCATATATAACAATTAATGCTAACCAAAAAAAGTGATAGCGCCAATTATTCCAAAAATTTAATACTATAACTAATTTTAAATTCAATTGGTGAAAAGAAACCATTACCAACAAGAACAAGAAAACCCTAAAAGAATGTATAATTAACTAAAATTAATAGACAAAATGGAACCGATTTAAAAAATAAAAAAAGGGTTTAAAAGAAATTTACTTATGAAGACCTCCTCCATTAACCGAATCACAGTATCTTTTCATCCATTGCATGAACTCCAGATTATCAAGCGGCCTCCCTTTCACCAGCTTGCTCACCTCGATATGCTAAAACCAGCCAAAAAAATCAAATCAAAATTCACAACCAGAAAATACCGACAAAATTAAAATTAAAATTAAAACCTTGGTGATTTTGAGTTTGTTAAAGACGTCTTGGAGGACTTTGTAATTTTGGATCATCTCGTATTCGTTTTTGGCATCGAAGTTGACTTTGTGCATCGGCACCATCCCTGGATGAACCGCATCCATAAGCTGGCAATGAACCGCACCGGAACAAGCCTGAAAATGCACCGGATCGGAAACATATCTATAAAACAAAACCCTCTTTTATATTAAATCAAACGAGCGAAATTTCGTAAAGAAAAAGAAAGAAACCTCTTCAACTTTGGAGAGATTGAGATGGAGAGTGGAGTTGATCCAAGCAAGAATCTCAGATCTGCCGACGAAATAAGCCGAATCCATCATTCCAATACTCGTCGCCATTGCTTTTTTTTCCTTCGTTGTGGGTTTTGGTTTGGATTGGCCGAGTTTGTGAAAATCGAGCGTTTGCCTTTTTCCTTTTTTTTTTTTTTTTTTCTGTTCTTTTCTTTCTAACGGCTATTTGAGCCCGAAAAAGAAAAGTTTGAAGGGTTTTTAAAACGAGAGAAGAGCGGGATATTTCCCAATTTGAAAAAAAAAATGAGGGCTAAGGCGGCGCACACAAACCGTAGGCGCCGCTCCACCAAGTATGGGTTGATTAATCCCCGCTAAAGCCCAAAACAATTAGTCGTCCCAGCCCAAAATTGTTGGGCCGTTATAGCCCATAATTGGTTTCTCTTAATATGATTTATTTAATTAAACACTCTTAACTATTTAAATACATTAAAATATTTTCTATTAAAATTCGGAATTTAATCCAATTGATTTATACAAATGAAGCAAATATTTTATTTTCTATCCTAAAATTACAATCGCTTTTATATAAAAAAAAATTGCTTATATATTTTAGACAAAATTTTTTGGAGTTAAGATATGAGATAAGATAGCTTTTTAATTTATGAAAAATGAAATATTTTCAATCTCTCAATTAAATATTTTTGTTAATAATTATATAAAAATGGAATGGAAAACTAAGAAAATTTAAAACATAAAGTGGGGTTAGCTTATATGTTCCCAACGAGTTTAATATAAAAGATATTTAAATGTGCATATTATGATGTGTTTACACTATAAAATTGTTAATGTTAAGTATCCAACTTATTGTTAATTTATAATAAGTTAGATGCTTAATATGATATCAAAATCAAAAATTTTTTTATTGTCATTTTTAAATTTGTCACATAATAAGCTTTTTTTTTGTTACTTACACATAACGGAAGCCTATTAAAATGATATAATTTTATATCTAATAAACATTCAATTTCTTATAATTTTTTATTCAAATTAAATCCCTTCACTTACAATCAATTAATTTTAAATTGAATACTTAACTATTAATAATTGAAGTTGGCTTTATATACGAGGCCCACCTTAATTTTCGAATAATTTAAATTTAAATTAAAAAATCAAAGAACACCGCTCCTATTAGTGTCACCAAGGATGGATTGGGTATAAAAATTAGCAATAATATTAGTATCACACCAAGAAGATCCAACTCATGATTTTATGCAATTTCCAATTCAAGACACACTTTGGAACAAAAGTTTAAAAAAAAAAAAAAAAAAAAACCCTATCAGTCAATCATTACATACATTTTTCTCTAATGTTTGTCATTGTCCATATTAATGTGATGAATATGAAGTTGAAGAAGGGATTTTCTCAAGAATTTGTAAGGCTTCTTTCATCGGGGGTCTCTTTTGTGGGATTGGAGATGCACAGTTGTACCCTAACTTGAAGCAAGCCATCAAGGCATCCTCTTTGCCTTCCAAGTCACCACGAATTGCTGCATCAGCCATCCTCAATGCCTTGTTTTTGTCTTCGACTACAATCCCATTTCCCTGTCCCAACTCATCCAAAACTATGACTTTCCCTGTTAGAAGCTCAAGCAAAATGACACCAAATGCGTACACATCCCACTTTGGATTGGGTTTGAGGCTCCTAAGTGACTCCGGGGCGTGGTAAGGCGATACACCGAAAGAGCTCGGGCTTGGACTTGGGCTAGGCCCTGCTAGGTCATGGAAGCTATCTCTTGACGCCGTTGACCTCTTGCTGCCAAAATTTCGGGCTGATAATCCGAGTTTAGAACTCATGTCACCTGTTATGAGCCTTTCGAGCCCAAAATCTCCAATCTTTGGTTCCAAGTCAGAGTCTAACAGGATATTGCTAGGCTTCAAATTGGCATGCACATGCTTCTTCTCATGGAGATATGCTAGCCCACGTGCCACACCCTTAGCGATCTTGAGCCTAGCCCCCCAGGGAAGATGACAAGGTGAAGAACCAACTTTTCCTGAAAAATGAAAAAGTAACAATAGCCGAAACTTGATTAGTGTAAGGCCGGCAAAGTGCTAACGCAAGAATAAGCCACCGAGATAAAGAAGACGAGTCGTTTTCAGAAGGAAGTGAGCTGTTCACGTAAATCGCTGTCAAACGCCGTAGGGTGAACGATTGGGAATTGGCGAATACGAACCCCTTCCAGACAGTTGACTTTCCCATGCATTAAACAAGGTTTCAGTTACACCTACTCCACCGTCATCACTTCAATTCTCCAGCGCACTTTAGCAAGTGTGGAAAGTCGAAAAAAGAGAAAGGGAACAAATGAAAAAGAACAAAAGGAAGAATGGAAAAGCACTCACTGTAACGAGCGTTGGCGAGGCTGCCGTTTGGTACAAAATCATAGATTATTAGCTTTTCATCAACTCCCAAATAGAACCCACGAATCCTGACCAAATTGGGGTGCACCAGTTTAGCAATGACTCGAACCTGGGTCTCGAAATCCCTGCAACGATCCACACTGTTCTCACCAATCCTTCGAACAGCCAAGGAGGTCCGATCTTCAAGCACTGCCTTGTACATTATACCATGGCCCGTGGCACCTAAAATGTAAGCAGACGCTTTAAGCAACGTCTCAAGCTCTAGCTGCTTTTCCCCATCAACGGTCACCAATGTGCCTTTTTTGTCATGTTCTTGCTCTTGCTGCCGTTGATTATCATGACTTTTGCTCCCGCTTTGATCTTCCTCCGTGTCAGAACTGGTGTCAGATTCTTCTTCGTACTCTTCTCTCTTTCTCAAACATGACCATCTTGTAAACCCTCTTGATTCTGACAATGAAGATGTTATAGACCAATTGTCTTTGGCTGTGTTAGCTTCTTGCTCCTGTGTAGTTTCAACTCTCTTTTTCCTCTTTAACTTGTAGACGAAAAAGAAAACCATGATGACAAATCCAATTCCTGCTATGTCCCCGACTATAATTCCTACTATTGTTCCTGGTTTGAGCTTGTTTTGTCCTGGTTTATTAGCTCCAGAAGATGGTTCCGGCGTGTCGGAGTCCATTGTCTTGGGGATGGCAGCAATTGCTGGAGGCGAAGTTGGTGAAGAGACGTTAGGAGAAGATGATGGTGAAGAAGGAATTGGACAATCACGCCCGGTTACTTTACCACATAGATCAGGATTTCCGGAAAATGATTTGGATTCTTGATTCATAAAAACAACTGAATCTGGGATTTCTCCTTGAAGATTATTGAAGGAAAGATCAATAGTAGCGTTACCAGGAATTTTCTCCGCAAATTGTGGCGGAATTACCCCGGAAAGCCTGTTGTAAGAAACATTCAAGTACCTGAGATTGTTGCCTCCAAAGTTTGGAGGCAAAGACCCCTCAACAAGATTGGAAGACAGATCTAAAAATTGAACAGATTGGAGCCCAGTTGGAAGATTGCCAGAGAAGTAATTATTCTTCAAAGAAACGACAGTTAGATTCTGGATAGTGGTGACAGTGGCAGGTAAAGTTCCCGCCAATGCATTGTCAGCAAGGTCAAGGAATTGGAGGCTTTGTAACCGTCCTATTGTTTCTGGTATGACACCAGAGATTAAGTTGTTTGACAAATCAAGAAACTGAAGCTGGGTTGCGTTGAAAATAGAAAAAGGAAGAGACCCGTTAAGAGAATTGTTGGATAGATCAAGATTTTCAAGGTGTTCAATCATCCCCAGATCGGATGGAATCGAACCAAGAAGCTGACAATTTGGAAGAGTCAAGCCTGTAACACGAGAGCGGTCATTGGAGTTGCCTAGTGTTCCACAAGTTACTCCATTCCAAGAACATGGCGTCGGGTCGTTGGAGTTCCAGCTCTGTAGCACGTTTAGAGGATCACTGAGAATAAAGTACTTGAAAGAAAGCAAAAGAGTTCCATCTGTATTTAGCCCCACAGCTTGAACCATAAGAAACTCCAGAATAACAAGAATTCTCCTCCATAAATGGAGTTTAACGCTAGAGGAGGAACTCATGATTTGTCAAACTGATCCCACATTTCGTCAATGAAAATAGACAAAATCAGAGAGAGAGAGAGAGAGTGAGAGAGGGAAGAGAGACAAAAGAGAAAGAAGGAAAGAGAGAGATATGACTAAGGGAAGTAACTGAGATTTATCATTTATGTTAATGAAGGTGCAGAGGCCATGTGATGATAGTCGGTTAAAAAAATAATTAATAAATTATAAGAAGAGAGTTAAGAAATACACAGCTCAACAAAACAAGCTTACCATCACCAAAATGTTCTGGTGCTCAGCTCTCTGCAGATATATAATTTTAAGGCTTGCTAGAAATGCTTAAATGCTGTCTCCGTTGGTTTGATAAATTTATTCTTCCTTTCACTTGCTCCTGATCACATTCATTAAATTAAAAAAAAAAAAAATCACCTATAGGCTATGGGATCACAATAGCATCATTGTTATAAAACATCTATGCATAGTTTAATCTTTCGGTGCTCTCTGGCTAAAATATGATGGATTTGGATTCGTCTGATAAAGGTAAATTTTTTTAAATAAAAAATTGGATTGAATTTTTTTCTGAAGTCGAGTAAGAGTTGAATTGTAGGTGGTATCGCTCTGACTTTATTCGAATATATATAAATATATTTTTAGTATTTATTTAATTGTTATTTATTATTAGATTAATAAAATTATTATTTAATTTTTAATTTAAGATATTAATTTGATAAATATATTATATTATATATAATTAAAATATATTTTTATTAAAAATAATATTTTATTAATATTATATTAAATATAAATTATTAAATTAATTTTGAATTAAATCAATTATAATTTATAAATATACAAATTAGATTGACTATAAAATAATATTTTAATATTGATGGGATTTGAACATAAATATTAAGAAATGGGGTCAAACGAAAATTCACTCCAACCCTGCCTTCCCTGGCTCTCTCTTAGATTTACGTTAATGAAACTTTTTATTCCTTTAACGTTTTTCTACACAGAAAAAAAAAAAAAAAAAAACTAGATTCTGTAAATATGCTAATGAAATAGATTAATGGTTTTGGTAAGTTACCGGCAGGAAGATTGACATGAGCTTTACTTCTTTGTTATCATTAATGGTTATTAGATGGGTAACAGCATTATTAAAAAACTACAAATTTGCATTGCTACTTTGACTCCTAATTGTTGGATATGGAAGGTTTTATATTTAATACATTTTTAATATATAAATTTTATATATTATTAGTGAATCAAATTATAATAATTTATTAATAAAATAAATAAGATGATAACGTCTTGTTAACGATAACTATAAGCTCAAGGGCAACATTATTGTGGAGGGGTCCTCAAAAGGGTCCTTAATATCATCTCATCAGAGCCTCATTATAGGATTTATGAGAATTTTAGGTCTTATTCGTTGCTCCACCGTCTGAAAATTTTAACTTGCTGGTAAGCCCTTGATATACAACATCTCCTATATACTTAAAGATGAAAATCCTTGAAGAATTTGATTTGACCATGGCCCCAACAATGAGCCAGAAGGAGTCGCCTTAACTACAGGACGTACAATGTTTAAATGATCTGTTTCTATTCCTGCTGTTTCTATATATGAGAATCTGACACAAAAAAGGACGGGAAGCAAGAAAGCAAGAAAACAAGAAGGCAAATAAATGTTGAAAACGACCACCTAATGAGAGTTTTGGCAACCAAAAAACTTGGTTATAGTGTTTCATCTGCAAGGGATTATCAAATAATTGTTAGTTACTTTAAATGAACAATAACCAGCCTTGGCTTCTCTCCAAATTGTCCTCATTTTGGCACTAGACAAGATGATCAGGCGGTCCATAGCTCTCGTTTCTCAACGTTATGTAAGATTCCAGCTTAGGATGTAGATTTAACTTTTGTCTAATTCATTGGCACCAAGCCAGATTTGAGTTTGATGACAATGTGGAAGCTTAGAATTTGTTCTCCATTGCAGATGGCTGCTCTATCCCAGAATTCACACATGGGAATGCATTACGTTATCCATCATTATCTGGCACCTCTTTTTTTTTTCTTCTTTTTCTTTTAAAATTGTTTGTGGCAGCTTTACCCACCTCGTTATAATAGAATTAAGCAAATAAAAAAATAGGTGAATGCATTAAGGTGTTAATAAATACAAGATTAAAAAGATTTTTGTGCCTGCTTTTTTAGGTGTGATCCATTTACTTTGCATGCACAAGCAAGATTAGGAAACTCTCACTTTCTAGTATCTCTTTATTATAATGCACTTTACCTCCCTTTTTCTTCCTGTTTTTATTTTGTTTTTATAATCCCTCTTTTCCTATATTGAAAGTGAAAAGAAATATATATATATATATATATATATATAGAGAGAGAGAGAGAGAGAGAGAAAGGAAATGGATGGAAAAGCTGTAAAGCGTTCAACATTTTCTTTTATGCTAAAAAAGCTGGTAATGGCAACAATGGAGAGGGTTGCAGGTGTGGGAACTGGCCCATGGCTGTTTTCTTGAAGATGAAAAGAAAATTTTGAAAAGAGCAATCTGGATCCACCAGGCCCTTTGGTCAAAGATTTTGACAGCTTGCCAATTAACATCAACCATTAGCTATAAAAAAAAAATGAAAGCAACAGGATAAAAGTTAACAATAATTGGCATCATGTCTACTACAGTTTCACTTTCCATCTTTTTTCATTTTTGCTTTGGATGAATTTCGCAGCAAAATACTGAAACAGAATATTGAAAAAACAAAGGAAATTTCAATGCTGTAGGTGAAAAAACATCATGTCCCAAATGGACGGATCTTGTTGATTTCTCCCTCTCTTCATTGACACGAAAACCTGAAACTCTATCAATTTCTAGACATTGCTTGCTATGTAGCAGGTACAAAGCACCCAATCCTTAAAGTTAATTTATAAACATATGGAAGCAAGTTTTTTTTGGCCTAAACTACCATTACCAGAATCAAAACTACATGTTGCCTGTTGGTGAATAATGAAACAGGTTTATTTTTTGATGGCCAGAATACAACAACCAAGAAGTTAGTGCTATATCAAAAGCTTTCTAACGAGAAAATGCTAGCCATTATACATTCAGTTAAAACGACTTTAGAAAAATTACCTAGCTTGATAAATATTTACTGTTTTGCTTGTGTGAGTGCCTTAATAATTTTGATAGATAATATGGTGATATAAAAATAATATTATTTAAAATTTTGATAAATATAAAAAAAAATATTGTGTTTATATATGAACACAAATTATAATATTATAATTTTATATTTTATACATATTTAAAAATATATTAATATTTTACACATTTAACAGTAAAAAAAACATAAATTATTTCATGCCAACTCCTGCCTTATTCGTTGGAAAGTTCCATAAAAAGAAGGGAGAAAAACATTTAAGGGTCGGAACGGGAAACCCGCCGAGATCGGGGTTGAATTTCCATCCCTAATTATGAGTTCAGAGCCAAGAATTGAGAGTTGGGATTCTGCAGCTGAGGTGATTAGAAATGGAGCTTTTGGTGAAGATCAAAGACTGAAATTTTCTAAATAAGACACAGAAGATTTTTGAAGGAGCAATTTCATTGCCTAAATTTGTAGACTTAGGTTCTATTTTGATAAATAATGAGATTAATTATTATGAAATTAAAAATTATTATTATTATAATTATGATTAAAAAATTATTATAGTTGTGATTAAAAAATTTAATAAAAATTTTATGTTAAATTAATTTTATTAATGATATGGTAAATTTAATTGTATAAATTTTAAATGAACACTTATTAAATCAGGAAATCATGGTACTATAATAAATTTATTTTATTGCTAATTTTGCAGATACTTCTCTCACATGCCAACCCAATGATTGATTTGATATATGATGGAATGGGATATAAAAACAGCCAATGTGTTCCTTTTGGGTGAAATTTGGTTGGCCTTAAACTTTTGTAGAGCAAAAATTTTTGGACAAAAAATTGTACCAGCACCCCTTATTTAATGCATGCAACAAATAATTGAGCTTTTCCTTGGTTGATATTCGGGAGACTGTGACTAGGTTTGCCAAACTCCTGCAATCTTCTGCGCCTGTTGGGACAATGGCTCCTGCTATTTTGTCCCAGTAAACCATTCCTTTTCTTTCATCACTCTTTATTAGTTGATTGGCATTTCATATGGGCCCTATTTTTGTCTCACAGAATTAAAAAGCCAAGTCCAGTCTCCTCAAAAAAGTTGATTCTAACCTGTAATCCCACATGCTTAGCCACTTATTATTAATCATTCTTTTTTTATCTGCATATACAAGGAGGAACAAATAGGATTTTGCAATCCAACTTGAATTTATTATATTTTTATTCAATTTTATAAGATTAATTTTTTTAAATTAAATTTTAGATCGAATTAGATCAAGTTTAGAATAAACAAAAAGTTAAATCAAACTTTAAATAAATTTATTCCGGCTCGATATATAAAATATATTTTTATTATTTATTTAATTATATATTTATATTTTAAAAATAATATTTTATTAGTTTTGTTTTTAATCAAATTGTTTATGATTTTATACATATACTAATCAAATCAAATTCAAATATAAAAATAATATTTTTATATTTTTATTACTAACATGTAATCCCACATGCTTAGCCACTTATTATTAATCACTCTTTTTTATCTGCATATACAAGGAGAAACAAATAGGATTTTGCAATCCAACTTGAATTTGTTGGATTCTAATTTGGTTCTATAGGTTTGATTTTTTTAAATAGAATTTTGGAACAAATTAGGTCAAGTTGAAAGTGAAGAAGAAGAGATCGAATTTTAGATAAATCACTCTGACTTGATATATAAAATATATTTTTATTATTTATTTAATTATGTATATTTTATATTTATATTTAAAAAATAATATTTTATTAATTTCATTTCAAATTGAATCAATTATAATTATATACATATATTATTCAAGTCAAATTTAAATATAAAATTAATATTTTAATATCAAATCAAATCAAATTTAAATATTAAATATATAAAATCAGGACAAATAAAATCTCTTTTCGACCGACTTGTTACCATCTCTAGAAACATAGGGAAATGAACTCATTCATCAGTTAATTAATGGAGATTCACTTAGCCCCGTGAATAAGCCTGGCCTGGTAAGGTATGGCCTGGCTTCAAATAATGAGCCTTAAAGTACAACCGGGTCCTTCGGCGAGGTTTAATAGTTTCTACCATAAGCTTGTTACCCAACTTTTTGAGGCAGCTTGTCAACGCCTTGGTTGGATTTTCAGTAGTTTTTTGTCTTGAGTTCTGTCGTAGAGTGGGATAAGGAAACATGGGATTACATTATTGAAGAATCTAATTTTTAATTAAGACTGCTTAGGGTTCATAAATTCCATTTCATTGGGGAATCAAGTTTGATCTTGTGAGTTGTAATGTGAATGCCATTAATACAATCTAATATTCCAAACTCCAAACTGATTTTTCTTTCAAGTTGAACATGACAGAAAATTTAATATAATGGAAACAGATGTTTGGCCTTTGAACATTCCAAAATGTATTAAATGTGCTTTGATGTAATGGGTTTGAAAAACATTTCTTTGATCTTGGACTTGAAAAAACTCACTCTAGCTCCTTAATGAATGGGAAATGTATAAGCTTGGAAAAGAAGAAAATGCTCCTTGGAAAATTAGAACTTCAAGTCACTAGGCGCCTATAGGTTTTGCCTTGCTCTTCCTGTGCGCACGTGGTTTCACATGCGTCCTGAATAATTCCTATTTCCCTGTTAGTGGTTTTTCTTGTTATTATTAATGGGCCTCTTGTTGCAATCCAAACCCCTACGACCCAGGTCTAGCTAAAAAAACCCAATTTGTTTGTCCACAAAACGATAATCATGAAAATATGTCCCTTTCCCAATCCGTTCTTTGCAGCCAAACCTTAGCTTCCTGGGCCTGGAACTTAACCTGGAGACAAATAACCCATAACGGTGCAAATAAATAGGTAGTCGAATGTCGACGAAAGGGGATAACTTACAGAGCTCAACCACATTTTTGAGGCTGCTGCAAGAGCAAAGTAGTGTTTTTCTCTGCCCTTATTGGAATGAAATTAGAAAATAAAATCGATTACTTTCTAGAGATTCCATCACAAACTGATTCTTACATTCTGTGTATATATTTATTTTTATGTAGATGTAGCGAAGGAGGCAGTTTCAATAATTCATTGTATCAACCATCACATAGCAACAGGTGATATCCCAATGCTCATCATATTAACAAGAACTCACAACACAAGGCACTAAAATGTGAAGCTTCCTTCGATAAAATTGGTATATGAAATACAATTTAAACTTTAATGCTTCTACGCCCAACAAATCTAGCAGGACTAAACCGACTAAGATCAACAATGCTAGCACGTCCATCAAGCACAAGCTCAGCCACAGCAGCACCAGTAGCTGGACCATTGAGTATCCCCCAACAACTATGACCAGAAGCCACAAAACACCCCTTGATCCCTGGAAGTTCTCCTATCACAGGCACACCGTCGTCGGTACATGGCAAGAAACAAGCTTGCTCTGCCTTCACTTGCGCCTCTCCTTCAGCCAGATGGCTCGAAACATTTCTAGCCACTCTCTTTAGCATCTCTATCGATTCTGGGTTGCCTACTATTTGCTCTGGATCATCTGGCACCTCTGCCTCCGCAGACATCCCGCATAAATACACCTCCCCTACGAATCCAATTTACAATTTTATAAACAAAAATAAGCTAAATTGTTTGTGTCTGAAATTGCTTTACAATTATAGATAGTTCATAATCAAAAGTTTACTGTCGAACGCACCAGTTGGACGAGGGTACACCTCGGGATCCATGGCTTTACCACCCTGTTGATGATAGCTAAGGAAAAGGGCATGAGCCGTTATAGCACCAGGCTCCTTGGGCTCCAAAACGATACTATGTGCCTTAAGCCCATAAACTCTGAACATCGAAGCTAACATCTCAAACTTTCCAGACCATGGCCCAAGTGCCAAAACAACCGAGTCAGACTCAATAACTCGTCCATCTTCAAGTACCACCGATCCAACACGCCCCTCTTCAACCCGCACCTGCTCCAATTTCCCAATCACCACCTCGACACCATGTTTCTCGACAGCCGTATTTAACAGAGTTCTTGTGAATAATTGAGGATGTACTTGGGCTGTCGTTCGGGTCGACCCAATCGTTCGAGACCCACGTGCCGGTCCATCGACCCAAGACGGTATTTTAGAGTCAATGGACGAATAGGAACCGGACGGAGAAGAAGGCTCCGATTCGGTTATGGAAATACTGAGAGTGGTGAGGGGACGATAGCCGTACGTTTCGGGGCCGTTGAGTTCTTCGGAGAGTGAACGGTGGAGATTAAAGCTAGCGCGTGCAAGTGATTCGACAGGACCACCGTCGCACCAGTCAAGAGCGAGGAATCCGCCGGCTTTTCCAGAAGCGGCACAGGCTACGGAGGATTTTTCAACGAGAGTGACGGAGGCGCCTTTCTTGGCGAGGAAATAAGCCGTGCAAACACCGATTATGCCGCCGCCGCAGACCACCACTCGCTTTGTTGTTCCTGGTTGTTGTTGGTCGTCCATTGGTTGCGATGGCGTCGTGTAGCAGCGGATGCAAGAGGCGGTTATGACAACTTTGGAGAGTGTTCGATAGTTTGGTTTTGGTCGACGGAAGAGAGAGAATGCGGATAGCTGCGATCATTTCACCGCCATCTCTAGTTGATTGCATTTTGTAGGGAGGTTGGTGTCTAAAGACACGATCAATATCTGGGCCAAACCTAATGGAGAAATCTAACAGGATTTCATTGGATAAACTGTTATGGATCCGATTAGATTCTATTTTTCTTGGGTCAAGACTCCAAAGTCGATGCTTTTAAACCCAAAAGATGTAAGCTAAGTCAGACCCAGAAGAAAAATGTATGCTCGCAAAATGCCCAATGAGCAAAACCGCAAATCTTCGGCAATTACCTTATGCTTTGTTTGGTTGAAAGAATCGAATGATGTAAAAAAGAAAGTTTTGTTATTTAATAATTAAACTATAAAATTTTATTTATATATTTTTTAATTTTTCTAAAATTACAAGATTATAAACATAAAATATATCGATATTTGCTGGCTCTTGATGATTCTCGATGCATTTTATGATTAGTTGCGTATCAACATTCCTGTTAAAGTTGGATTTTTATCATAGTTGTTAATTTTATTTCAAAATTGACTGTATCGGTTAATATATTTCAGTTATATTAAAATACGATACACTTAAAAATGATTTTTCGTATCCAATTTGGAACATGATAATACCGATTGTTTTTATTAGTTTCAGCCTATTTCTGTACATTTTAATAAAATAACATATTTCGTCCGGTATGTGAATGTGAAATATATTTTATAATTTTTAACTTATGTTTTATTATATTTTTAACTTAATAAAAATAAAATTAATTGATAAAATAACCCTTAAAAGTTAAGTTTTTTTATTTTTTATTTTAATTTTTTTATAGTTTATTTTTTCAAACCAAAATTTATAAATATTTTAATTTTTTTCAAAAAAACAATTATACTTCTTTTATAAAGTTTAACAATCATAAAGTCTTAATTAATTTTTTCATCTTTTTTTATCTTAATATTTATATGAAAAATACTTATTTAAATATCATATGATCAAATTAAGTGTTTACAAATATTATGAAAAATTTATGATATTATTTCTTATACTTTTAGACTTATTTATTTGATTTTTGAATATATTACATATTTATTTTGTAGATTATTAATAATATTATAATGTATAAGTTCATATATGTTTATAAATATATTTGTATTAAATCAAAAAAATCAAAATAATATGTCGAAACAACCAATATCAATATATATCGTATTTTTTTAAAAAATCAAAATGTTATCCGATACAATATTAACAACATTGATTTTTATTTAGAGAAAATGTGAAAGAAGATATCAATTTTAGCATATGATGTTACTGTACTTGGTAGAAGGTTAAAATTTGGAAATTGGCATATGATTTATGTGGCTATCTATGCTTCCTTTGCATGTATATATAATTACAAATATTAGTTTTGAAAATACGGATTTTAATTCAGTTAATTCATTCAATAATTTTTAAAAAATAATATTTAATAAATTTAAAATTTAAATCTTAACACTTGTAATCCCTTTTTTATCTTCAAGAGAAGAGATATTTTCATGGTTAAAGTTTATGATTATCTTTTCATTTAAAAATATTAAACTTGCATTTTAAGGATGAGAAGCTCAATATTAGTATGAGATAGGAGAAGATTAATATATATAAATTAAAGAAATTTGATGATAACTTTCCAACTTTTTGTAAAGCAATTGTCATTTTTTTTTTTTTAGAAATAAAGCAATTGTCATTTGGGTTAATGTAATTGGTAAGCAGCCAACCAAAGGCATGGAAGAGTTGAATGCATGAATGTGACCACACCACCAAAAAAATCCCACTTGAGTCACATTAATTATCAAATTGTTTGCATATTTTCATGTAATAATTAATTACTTTGATTATTGCAAATAATTGTAGTTCAAATGAGGGATTATAGTGGAAAATGACCTGTCCAAAGAATTTATCTATTTCATTTTACAAATCATATGATATCACTTTATTAATAAACAAATATCGATCTTTAAAATAAATATATAAAAATTAATATTTTAAAAAATTTTAATTTATTAATAAGATGACATAATCGAATTTGTTTTATTAATTAAATGATATCATCTAATTTATTGATAGTGTATAAAATTTATATATTGATAATACATAAAAAAAATAAATCATTTCTTTATTTTAATTTGCAAAATGCAAAGCTCTTATTTCTGTCTGTTATTGACTTACCAATGTCATCAAACTCTTCTTCAACTTGAAGACTCGCACTAAGGCGACGGCAATTCCTTACCAATTACCTCCTCAATCTAAGATGTTAGGTGAATTATTACTTTTCTCACTAGCTATGGTTTTTTTTTTTTTTTCTCTTCTCTTTAAGAATACAAAGGTTGCTGACAGCCATGAATGTATCTTATCGGCTTAAGCAAACCTGCTTTTGGATTTTCTTTATTATTTTTTATTATCTTCTGGAAGGTTTGGGAACATTGAGCATATTTCTTAAATGACTATACATTTTGTTAGTATGTTCTTTGCAACAATGAGATGATGGATTTGAATGTAGACCTTGGATAGGAGTAGAGAAAGACATGGCAAATTAGATGATATATATATATATATATATATATCCTAGCAATAAAAAAGACATTTGTCTAATGATTAAGATATAGTATAATCTTCTTCATATATATTCCATAATCAAACTAGATTTAGATTACATACTGTCATCTAAGTATGTAGTAAGATAGGGAAGGTTTTAGGGTAGATTAGGAGTTTCAAAAAAAAAAAAATCCAAGGAGCTAATTTTATTTTTTTTTTGAGAGAGAGAGAGAGGAAAGGAAAACTCATACTAATTGAATAAGAATAAGCATACACTTATCTTAAAATCAAATGTTGGAATGTCACTTTTTTCACCTTCAATCAAGGTTTTTACTCTCATTTAAATCTTAGATGAAAGAATTGTTAGGAATATTGAATAAAATTTAAAGGTTTAGAAAATATTTTTTGAGATATTTTTAAAATTTCTAAAGATATTTTTTCATGGATAAGATTTTTTATTAAACAAAAATTCTAATAAAAAAGAATTCTTGATGAGAAAGATTATAAATAGTGAGAATATGAGGTATAAAAAAAAAGTTATAAGAATCAAGATTGAGTGTATAAACACTTTAAACATATTTCATGAGATTAAAGAAGTGTTTACAAGAGTAATTGTTTGATGTTTTGATTTGAGATTATTAGATATTGAATAGAGCACTTATAAAGATTTAGTGAGAGTACTCATAATTTTTATTTTAGTTGAAATTGATTTGCAATAGATGATTACTTGTTTGTGTTGAAATTAATTATGAGTTTTTTAATTTTATTGATTTGTTTGATATATTTATAATTTTTTATGATTATTAAAATTTTTTCTCATCTATTAAAGTAGTCAAATTAAGTATAAAATCACGTTCAATTGCAATATCTAGTACATATGATTGGTTGGATTTTGCTTCCAATTGATTGGAAATTTCTAGCCAACTTTAGTTGCTTACAGGACATAATGCAAGATTTTAAATCCCAATTCCCCTTTTATCTTCCTTAATTTTCCTGGCAACTCGATTGGCAGTAGTTGGTAGGTGTTGGCTTGCGTCGTGAACAAGGGTCGCACAGCCCCAGATGCCCCACCATCTTTACGTCCGAGCAGGATTCCGACCACATCATTGGACAAGAAATTGAAAAACTAATAAAAAAGCAATTTAAATAATCGCCATTCAACAGTTATTGGGTCATTATCATGCCAGGGAGAAATTTGAAAACCAAGTGCCAAAAAAGTAAAACCCAGCCCCCACAAGCAAACAAGAAAGAAGGACCATAACAGATAGACATAGACCCTACATTCTCCCATGACAATTGACATTGCCATGAATGGCAACTGCAAAATCTTTTCCTTTCTGTTCATACCCACAAAATGCAAGACCCCACCAAGACCAGAGTTACCATCTAATAAGCCAAGTTTGAAAAATTATTGCTACTTAATCAAGAACTATTAGGTGCTTTGCTTGATATATATTAGTTAGATAATTTCTGTTTTCTTTTTTTGGTTGGCAAGAAGCTGAAAGATCGAGGAAAAGGCGGAAGAAAATCTCATGCGTGGTAACTTTATTTTCCGGGGGTTTCTTAGAACTAGATCAAGGGTTAAGATTAGATCTAATGATTCATTTATTTGTATTATATAAAATATTAAAATTTATATATTCATATTTTATTTTATACGAAAATTACGTATTATAATTCGTATCGATATAAAAAATATAAAATATATTTTTTTATTTTTTATATTTTATATAATAATTATTAAAATTTTAAATTATTATTAATTTTATATTATATTTATATCATATCATCATATTATAATTTAAATTATTAACTTTAGTTGAAATTGATACATGGGATAAGTTTGATCCACAGTTGCTATATTATTTAGGTCAAAGAAACTGAATTTTCTGCTATGACATACGACTCCAGACAAATAAAATTATTTATAGCAAACTTATAGCTATTTTAATTGGTTTAGTTTGTGGAAAAGATATTGGTAACTAGGGAAAACTGGCTAAACGGATTTTGACATTTCAAAACAATTGATTGAAACTTTCAAATGGAACTCCTTGGACCTAAATGACAAAATTTCCCTTGTATCAAATCAAGCTTTGGCAAATTAAAAATAAATTTTAAAACAAAGTATAAGTAGATGGAAGATGGATTTGGCTTTGCAAAGGAAACCTATAATCATTATTACATAGAAGTCAATTCTGATCTGAATTATTATGACTTGGATTTATCACTGATTGGCCCCAATGAAGCTGCCAAGACTCGTAAAAAGACAATGACCCCTAACGTAACCACAGGCCAGCGGACAGGGACATGGGGCTCCACCACATTGATGAAACCTCTTTTTACCTAACAAAAATTCCTGAGATTTTTGTTTTCAGTTGTGTTTTCAACTGACCATTGAAGGGAACCATCACTGAGGCTCTTCAATTTTTCATACTTTATTAGAACAAGCAGGAAGCTGCTGGTCAGCTCAAAACCCACTACTTTTTGTTAGTTGGATGGGAAAGGATCAACCCCACTGCCCTAATGGTCCATCATTGACCGTGTTATTCAGCCAAAGCCATCACTGATTTGCGTGTGCTGCTATTTCTTTTGCAGGGCCATAGCTTCCTTTCTCTTTTTCTTTTTTTTTTTTTCTATGTTTGCTTTTCGATTTTATGTAAAAGATAAACACAAGAAACGACTTCTCTTCAATTTCAAGCCTTAACAAAATTAGAAAAAATAAAGTTTTATGTGTGAAATCCGTAAAATTTTATATTAAAAATGAGTAAATAAAAATATAAATTAAAATTAAAAATTTTATCACATAAATCAATCATATAAAATTTAATAAATTTTTATATATTTAGTAATCAGATATTTTTAATAAAAAATATTAATAAAATTTTTATTATTAAATAAATATTGATTAAATTTAAATTATAAATAATATTTTTAATAATTTTTATATTAAATTCTATTAATTTATCAATTTAAATTATTTATTTATTTATAATAAAAAATTCATGAATTTCGTTTATAAAATTTATTTAAATTCTGTCCACAAAATTATTATTACAAATATTTTGTATGCCAAGTCAGATGGAAAACGACAAAAAAGATGGGGTCCGCTGAGGTTAAACAAAACTGATGACGTGGCGGAAAGCAAAGGTAAAAGAACAAGAAATGACCTGGGTGCCTGAGCTTGAACTATCAAAATCCCCACTTTTACGTACGTGTAACGTGTTACAACTAAACATGTGTGTTTTGCTTTTGTATGTTTCTTTCATTACAACTGTCGTTTTTGTCCTGTTATGGCGGGGAAGTTTGTGGACGCGGTTGCCCCTCGTTTTCCACGTGCCTGTCTGACTACAGATAATAGATAATTCATTGTTATCCATTAAATAAAAAAATTAAAACAAAACTTTAAATAACTCTAGATATTGATTATCATTTCGCGTAAACATAATAACCTTACCAAATGTTATTAAAGTATTCGTTAATAAAATTATTTTTATTCAAAAAAAATTTTTCATTGATAAGAATGAAGTAAGCTATAGACTTGTTTATTTTGTGATTGGATGGGTAAGATTTTTACTCTTATTCATAAGATATAAACTTAAATTCTACTTATAAGCAAATTTAAAAATTTTTTTTTGATTAATAGATCTACCCAGTATTTAAAACCATATGATTTGGAAAACATGTTTCCCAATAGAAATATTCAAAGGCACACTTGAAAATTGGTTGGGAAAAGCATCGACAAATGTACATGGATGCTTGCTTGTGGTCCTAATGGGTAATTGCATTTTTTATTAAATAATGGACCGACCAATCAATATTTTAACAATCAACGATTTTGTATCTAAACTTAATACTACGTTTGGTAGGAAAGAAGAAAAATAAAAAAAAGGAGAAAAAATAGATAATTAATTTTTATTTTATTTGATATGAAAAATAAAAAAATAGATTTATTTCAAATAAAATATTTTTAAAGTTAAATAAACATTTGTCTTTTAAATTTTAAAAAAAATAAATACTCATTTTATTTAATGAATACGCATGTTATCGCATGACATGAGATAAATATATTCATCGACCGTACATAAGATCTTTATACCCATACAGCCACACGTACCATTTCAAAATTTCCAAAATGCCCAAACATTTTGCTTCGTTTGGAGGATGCAAGTCGCACGTGTGTCTCCTCGGGGCGAGGCTGATGCACGTGATAGAGTTAACATTGCACTTCACTTTTTATTTTAAAAGTTTCATCCTAATACGATAATTAATACAAATAAGCTTATTAATGAATTGTCACGTGGGCAACCAGGATATGACCTCTAGCAATGGCTGCTAATTTTAGATAAATAATTTTAATTTATTAAAAAAAAAAAACACAACAAAAATAAAATTTTATGTGAAAAAAGAAGAGAGTGGCTAGCCTGTCAGCTGTTCTTATCCAACAATTACAAAGCTGAAAGTATTGTAATTTGAAGAAGACGCTTAAAAACACGAATTGGTTACGGTGATGGCAATGTGTTACACTGTCAGAGTGGATATGAAACTCTTCGTCCCGTACTTCATTTTGATATTTATATTCATTTTTTATTCGCGCCCATTGAATAATATTGTAGTACATCGATTTCAACACTTGAATTTCACTTGAATATGCGTTTTTAATTTTTAAAAAATAATAAAATAATTAAAAAATCACATATCACAAACATACATTAACGCAATTCAATAAAATCTAAATAATTTTTTTGATAATTGGTATGTAATTTTTTTTTGTAAATTATATATTATTTTAATTATAAAATATAAAATATTTTATATTTTATATATATCGAATATCTAGTGACCTGTAAAACAAATATTATTTCACTGGTCCCTATACTCAAATACTATAGTACCCGATTATCTTAATCGAAAACAAAATTCTCCTGATACTCATTTAGATAAAAAAAAAAAAAGAAAAGAAAAATCCATTAATCCATTAAATAGAGTGACATAATCATCTTCCATTCCGGACATCGAGTGTAATTTTTCTGACTACATTTTCCAGCACTACCGACAGACCCAAGGTCCAAAGTCAATCAACAAATTTTTTTTTTTTTTGTAAAAGAGAAAAAGCAATATTAACCAAAAATGATTCAGACAAAAAATAAATCATTGAATGGAGTATTAAAAAAAATCCAACATCCCTCTCCTTCGGACCAAACAACAAGCATTAAAATTCATTAGTTTATTATTTATTTATAATAATATTAATAAAATTTTATTTTTATTTTAATATTATTTTAAATTTATTTATATTTATTTATATTTTTTAAAAAAATTTTATTTAAATTTATTAATTATAATTTATTTATTTAAGATTAATTTATTATTTATAGTTTAAGATTCGTTTATTATTTATTTAACATTTATGAATAATCTTATTTAATTTAATTTAATATAAATTAAATATGAATAATTTATTATTTAATTAAATTAAATATAAATAAATTAAATAATTTTTTATATAAATATTTTAAAAAATAAGCGAATAAATTACAATCGTACATTTCTATCATTCATGTTTGATTAGATTGGGGTCCACTTTGCTAGTTCCGGTAAGGTGAAGCAAAGTATGCAAGGACGGTTTTAAGGGTGAAGAGAAAGGGATGAAGGACCGACATGTGGCGGTTAAATAAAAGAGGACGTTAAAGGTCGTGGCAGGTTTACAGGCTGGACTGGACAGGAAAGCGGTAATGATTCGCCTTCCGATTAGGCGACCAATCTTGTAGTTTTGTGCCAGGTCAGCATTTCCGTGCGGTCCCTTTTTTTTTCATCTGCTACTTGGATTTAAATTTAAAAGAAAAAGTATTTAAAAAAGTAAAGAAAAATCCCACACGAAAATGCTATACAGGCTGGCGTCGTCAGTCAAACTCACGCTCAAACTCTACCCAACCGTTATCATCTTTATTTTTTGTGTCTTTAGCTGTTTGGTACAGCGGCCAAGCAAACCTTAAAAAGATATAAAGTTGGGTTCGACTCAAATATATATATTTTTTTAAACTCTGCCTTCTTTAAAATAAAAAAAATCTTTATCTTTTATGAAATTTTTTAAAAATGAAATTAATTATTTTATTTGTTACTTCGGTGATACATTATGGTAAGCAGCGTTCGGTTTTGTCTCTATAACGTCCAGAACAGTGAGTAAGAAGCAAACGTATTCAACGGTTTTACTTTGGCTCGTGTAAGCACTGTCGCCAAAACACCAAGGAAACTCCTTCGTAAATCCACCATTTTTTTTTTCTAAAATGAGATGGGAGTATTCAATTTCGATATTGCTACGGCTTTAATATTAGGCTATGTTCGGTTTGAGAATGTTTTCTGCTTTTTTTTTTTAAATAATTTTTATTTTTTATTTTTTGTTTTTAAAAAAATATATTTGATAAATAAAAATAAAATTATTTTCTAAAAATATAACAATAAAATTTAAATAAAATATTAAATAATAATATTATTAACAGTATCTAATTATAAATATAATATATATTTGTTAATTAATAATATTAAAAAGTGATCAAATATGTTAACTTGTAAAACACAAAAAAAAATGTATATCTCTTATTTTCTTAATTAAAAATATATATATTTGTTTTTATACTTCAACATATTTTTACTTTTATTTTTTAAAAATTTATTTTCATTTTCAATTATCAAATATATTTTCGCTCATATTTTTATTTAAAAAAATTTTAAAATTTTTTTTATTTTCTAAAACCAAACACTATCTTAATTTTTTACAATTTGTACTTGTAGTGTGCTCGAAGGGGATATTTTGGTTCAAGAAAAAATAAGGTTTTTTTATCAAAATTTTATTTTTATAGTTTTATTTTTTTTAGTTTTATTTAAGAAATGTGGTTTTTGAAAATTTTTAAAATTTTTAATAATGTGAAAAAAAGAAAAATAAAGGAATAAAAAATTTTCCTTTTCATGAAATCTTTTTAGATTTCGGAAAAAGTAAAAATTTTATCTTATTTGTACTCATTTAATTGTAATATTATATTATATTATTTTTTAGAATATCTTAAAATTATAGTAACTATGGTTTTTTCATTTATTTCATTTTACAAAATAAACAATAACTAGAAATAATAAAATAAAGTTATTTTTAAATGTTAATTCAATATATTATAAAAAATATTTTTCAAAATTTTATAATTTCAACAAAAATGATGTTTTTAAAATTAAAAACATAATCTTTTTTAAAAATATGTTATGAAAAAATTATTTTCAGAATTTTAAAATTTTAATAATACCTTATGCTTTTATTTTTAAGACGTTATCTATGCTAAACAAAACCAACATTTTTTAAAATGAAAATGTTGTTTTTATTTAAAGTTTAAATTAAAAATTTTATATTTTAAAAAAAATTTGTAACAAAGATAACGTTTGGAATGAAAAATGTTGTCTTTGAGACCATAAGCCGCACGTGAATGTACCAAACCCACCACTAGATATGGATGTTTTGTGGCTCTGTGGTGAGTTTATCACATCGGATTTGTTGTAAATAATAAAAAATTTAAAAAGATTGAAAAATGATGTAGATTACATTTCCTTCAAGGAACCGTAGGCTATTTCACTAGTGAATTTGTGATTACTTTTGCTTTGAGAAGTCTATTAAACGCCGTCTATAACTCTATATCATTTTAATTAATTAATTAATTAATTTAAGAAATTATTATATAAAATATTTATTTATTTAACATATTAAATTATTTACTTATTCTTTAAAAATATTTTTATTTAACGTTATTATAAAAAAATATACAAAGACTATCAATATGATATCAACAATAATATAATAAAAAATGTTATTAAATAATTTTACATTTTCTAATCAACTTATTTTCAAACAAATATATGAATCTAATTTTATACGAAATTTATTAAGTAAAATAATTTTTAAAAATCATATATTTTTTAAAATATTAAATTTCATGAATCAAACATCTTTTAAATTTAATATTAATAAAATGTTAAAAATTAATATATTTATTTTTATAAAAAAAATCAAAAGTAATTTATAAACATTTGCAAAGCGTCAAAAATATTTCATAAAACTTTTACAGCTAAAATTTATATTTTGTAAATAGATTTTTGTTATATTTTAGCTGTCCCGTGATCAATATCTTTAAATAATTTACATTAAATTTTACTTATAATTTCAAAATAAATATTCGTACCTATAAATAATCACATCATGGTTGATTAATATAAAAAAAATTGTAACCAAACATGTAATTTATTTGCTTTACATGCAATAATATTAATTCTCTTAAGTTTTCTCTTTACAAACACAAAGATTGAGACAGACGCGCCAATGTCAGAGAGTGACAAAAGAGCTCAAAACGGAAGAGAAAAAAAAAAAAAGACATTAAGAGATAGCGACTTATGTAAATCTGTGCAGTTCAGATGTGACGCGTGTCCGTTCGCCAGTTGTATCCCAAGCCACCCTTTCCGCCAACCGCTTAACTGGAACAATCGGTGCCCACAACGCTCCTCCTCGCTTTACCCTCACTGTTTCAACCGGCTACTTCCCTCTCCTCTCTTATATAATCCCCTTCTCTGTCCCGCTCTGACTCGGTCTCCCTTCAAACTTCAACCTGGAAAAAAAAAAAAAGAAGAAGAAGAAAGAACCCCGATAACACACCCAAAGAACCAAAATTTCTTTTGCATCCTTTTAAATTTGATTTCATGGCTGTAACAAGCACATCAAACAGAAAAGAAATTGATCGGATCAAAGGTCCATGGAGTCCCCATGAAGATGACTTGCTCCAGAAACTGGTTCAAAAACATGGCCCCGGAAACTGGTCTTTGATCAGCAAATCAATCCCGGGTCGATCCGGGAAATCCTGTCGGCTTCGATGGTGCAACCAACTGTCACCGCAAGTTGAGCACCGGGCCTTCACTCCCGAGGAAAACGAGACCATCATCCGAGCTCATGCCCGGATCGGTAACAAGTGGGCCACCATAGCTCGACTCCTCGACGGTCGTACCGACAACGCCATTAAAAACCACTGGAACTCAACGCTAAAACGTAAGTGCTTGTCGGTTCGGGAAGAGTGTAATTTTATGACTAATGGTGGGTATGATGGTAATTTGGAAGGGGAGGAGAGACAACCGTTGAAAAGATCGGTAAGTGTTGGGCTTTACATGAGCCCAGGAAGCCCATCGGGATCCGATATGAGTGATTCCAGTGTACTCGTTTTATCATCTTCACACGTGTACAAGCCCATCCCGAGGACCGGTGGAGTTAACGTTAACGTCGACGTCGACGTCAATGTTATGCCAGCTGGAGTTGAAGCGGCGTCGTCCACTTCTATCGATCCCCCGACTTCACTGAGTCTGTCTTTACCGGGGGCCGAGTCATGTGAGGTTTCAATCAACCGGGTCACGGAGTCAACTCAGATAAGGAACGAAGCGAAAAACGAAGGAAGGGGAGGTGGGGTGATGGGGTTCAGTGCGGAGTTTATGGCGGTGATGCAAGAGATGATAAGGGTGGAGGTGAGAAATTATGTGGTGCAGATGCAGCAACAAAACGGTGGCGTTTCCGGAGGGGAAATGGATATGTGTTTGGATGGGGGATTTGGGAATGTTAATGGCTATGAGCCGAGTTGCGGTGAGCATGATTGACTAAAGTTTTTTCATGTTTAATTGAGAAAAAAAAAAAGAAAAAGAAAAAACAAGGCTTTTGTTTTTCTTAATATGGGAATTAGGCTGAGAAAAATAATTTTGGTTAATGCACAGAGACAGAGAGAGATTGGTTAAAAAGGGAAAATGAGAAGGAAAAAAATGGACTTTTTTTTAATAACTTTTACCTGTTTATTGCCATGTTTTTAAGTATAGATTTCAGGGAACAAAGAAAATGGAAGAAAAGTAATGAGAAGCAAAGAGAAAAAAAAAAAAATCTTTTGAAATTTCAATCTAAGCTCTTTTAATTTATTTCTTATTGGGTTTTTCCTTGTCTAAATTTAAATTATTTTTTTATCTAAATGTCAAGAATCTCTGAATTTGGTAACGACATCATATCTGATTAATGGGTTTTTCCTTCTGATCTTAGCGAACTGAAAACTTGACGGGAAGATAACCGGAACTACCTATTGCTAATATTTTCTTGTGGTTTGGTTCGTGGGTCATGTTCTTAAGTTTTTAATGGTTTATAACCTGTTATGACGATATGATATAAAGAATATAAATAAAAATGGTAAAATTAATATAATTTAAAATTTTAATAATTATAAATAAATTTAATAAAATAAAAAATTTATTTTATATTTTTATATTAATATAAATTATGATATATAATTTTTATTAAAGTATGATATAAATATATAAAAGTTTTAATGTAACAGTTGGTGACAATAGGCTGAGCCAGCTTTCTTTTTCATAGTTTTCACACTGGATTTTAACAAAATTAAACAACAAAGTTTGCAATTAATAAATTAACAGTATGGATATGGCCGTTAAGAGGTGAAAGTTTTTTTTTTTTTTTTTAATTTAACTAAGAAAATAAGGGGATGTTATTATCGGAGCCACAGCATCAGCTCATCTTTACCACTTGAGTCATGGCATTTGCTTCTTGCTGTTTGGCTTGGAAAGTGAGAGTGATTGGGTGGTTCGGTCCATGCAAGTTTCGTTTCTTCGCTTATCTCATCCTTGAAAGTTTGAAAGTTTCAATATGCGGAATTTTCTATTTCTTTAATAATTATTAATAATTGGGGTATTCGAAAAAAGTGTTTGGATGTGCTTAACAGGCCTAAATAAATAAAATATTAATAAATTTTGTTATGTTTTTATGTATAATTAATAAATATTAAAATATTATTTTTAATTATGATTATTTATTAAATTTAATAAACAAATATAAAAAATATTTTACTTATAATTCTTTTTATTACAATACTATAATTATTTAATTATAATAAAAAATATCTAAAAATTTACTATTTATATATGTAAGTTTTATATAAAATTTTGTGATCCTCGCATAATTTTAAATTATAATTAATTAATTATATTATAATAATTATAAGCGATAGGCTCTTAGGATATGAATCAAACCTATTCATCAAATGTTTGTCAAAAGTTTTATTTATTTTACATCTTCAAGCATAAACGAAACGCACATAAATAAATTTTATTATTTTTATGATTTATTTATTTAATTAATTAATTTTAAAATATTATTTATAATCATTTGAGAAATTTAATAAACGAATATAAATTAACAAAAATTGAACATATTTACGAAACATTGGTTGAACATTCTATTCATTAATTTACAATCCTACCGCTTAAAAAAAAGTGTCACTTGACCATTTAACTTAAATCTTTGATCTCCGTATAGGTTACAAGAATGACAAAACAGATGTTCAAATGAATGTTGTAAGAACATAAATAAAATCTACCAGTTAGATATTCAAGTAATTGATCTTTTATTCTTATAATATTTTTCCTTTTTTTTTTTTTTCAAAATTTGGAGTAGTAATGAAGCCCAAATTCAACTAATTTTGGAAAGGATGCAAAGTCAGAGTCAGACAAGTCAACTTACACCCATGAATGAAAAGAGGTCAAAACCCTTCATATTTTGGTGAATATTGTTATAAGAAGCCATGGCGTGAGTGATGAGCTTAAAAGCTTCAAAACTAGCAAGATCAAACAACCCTGGGTTGCACTCAGATGGTTCTTACATCACGTACTTAAGAATAATCCAATTTCAGAACAATAAGTTCCTATATGTTATGCAGATAAAACATGGCAAAAGATCATACAATAATTTGATTGATTAAGATAACTAATCTCTTGGTTCTTGAAAAGATTGTCAAATGTCTTTTCCGGTCCAGACAACAATGTTTTTGTTCCATTCTTCAAAGCCACCTCCAGTGCAGAGTCTGTAAACTGAAAATCCCATGTCAACCTCATTTAGTTGAATTTATAACAAGGCGGCGAATCTGTGAATTGTGGTTGGAATGTACTTGGGCGATAAGTAATGATGAAACTTTTTGTGGATATAAAGCCCCAAAGAACCACATGGCATTTTCATTAGGCTCTTACTGTTTCATCAGTTCTTTCATAAAGTCTACTGTACTGATCAATTGAAGCACGAAATGGAGGGAAGAAGTTTCATTGGATGGGCTGCCAGAGATGAATCAGGGCATCCTTCACCATATTCATTCACTCTAAGGTTTTTAATTTCTTAATTTCTCTTCTGCTCCCTCTCTTACCCCTAAGTTTAAAATTTGATGAATGCTAATTGAAGTCCCAATGCCCTTATCGATAGGAAAACAGGTCCAGAAGATGTGGTGCTAAAGGTATATGTATTGTGGAGTAGATCACACTGGTCTCCATCAGATGAGCAGTGAAATTAGCCCCATCAACTACCCTTTGGTTCCAAGGTAGGCATTATGCACATTTCTAGAACAAATATTAGCGTCTCCAACATAATCCTATGCTGTTGTTCCAATTCGATATCAAGCTTGTTTTCTGTAATGTTAATTTATTGTTTTATTTGACTGTCTTGAACAGCATGAAGTGGTGGGAGAGTTTGTGGAGCTGGGTTTAGAGGTAAACAAGTTCAAGCTTGGAAACAAGGTAGTAGTTGGGTGCATAATTAGCTCTTGTGGGAAATGCTTGGCTTGCAAGTCCAATAGTGAACAGTGTTGCAGCGAGAGAATCTTGACTTATGGAGGCATCTACAAAGATGGAACTCCCACTCAAGGTAGCTTTTCTTCTGCCATGGTTGTTCAACAAAAGTAAGCAAGAACAAGCAAACGAACTAACCTTGTTTGGTCCTTCAATCTGTTGAAAATCCCTGTCAATTAATATTAGAGTGGATGCTGCAGGTTTGCGGTAAAGATACCTGAGAAACTTGCACTGGAGCAGGCAGCACCGCTGTTATGTGCTGGAGTGACAGCTTACAGTCCCTTGAAGCAGTTCTACAACCATGATAAGGCTATCAAAGCCGGAATTTTGGGGTTAGGTGGAGTTGGACATTTGGCAGTGCTGATAGCAAAGGCCACGGGACATCATGTAACCGTGATAAGTTCTTCGGAAAAGAAGAAAGTGGAGGCTTTAGAACACTTGGGTGCAGACGCTTTTCTAGTGAGCTCTAATGCAGTGGAGATGGAGGGAGCAGTAAGTAGTCTCGATCACATTCTCGACACTGTTCCAGCATTGCATCCTCTGGAGCCTTACATTTCGCTTCCCATGGTTAGTGGAAAGTTGATCACAAGTGGAATCAGGCTTCAGTTGCTTTCCGAGTGGGCTTAGCTTTGGTTGCTAACTGGATTGGGTTTGGAACCGGTTGTGAGCCTGTCACACAAACACACAGGCAGGCACAGCTCAGCTCCCTTTTTAATTCCAAATGCAGTGTTTCATTGCTGCTGTAAAAGCCACCTACAAAATAAAATTATCCGTTTGTCCTCTTTCTAGTGCTAAAAAAAAAACCCTTTCCTTCTTCAACTACATATGGCTACCGAAACCCAGGAACTGATTGTTGCTGTCCCTTGGCGTCGCCAGCCGCTTGCATTCTTCGCCGGTGCCTCTACTTCCTTGGGTCATGACCACTGCTACCTTCCGTCGCTGCTCACTTTTCCTATTGTGTATCTCCCCTGTTTTCTGTATGATTTTTATTGTCAATTGCTGTTGTTTCTCCCTCTGTGATCAACGCGGGTTTGTATAGGGCTATGTACAAGATTCAAAAATCAAAATGCCCCTTATCTGTTTATCCTCATTTAAAAAAAAAAAAAATCCTTTTATCACAGTTTTAAAATTTAACCTCCCAATCTTATTAGGACTAGAACTCTATTTTTACTTATTATTTTTTATTATCTTATCTGAAGCTCACTGAGGAAAACTGACTCGAAAGGTGGGTGTCTACACAATCTACGGTCAAATTCTTTTGTTCATTTGTCTATACAAATTACAAAGCATTGTTCATTGTAACAAAAACAACATGATTGTCAATTTGTCATGCAATGCAGGGAAGAAGACACTGACTGGGAGTTTCATAGGAAGCATGGAAGAAACACAAGAAATACTAAACTTTTGGGCAGAGAAGGGTCTGACTTCGATGATAGAGGTGGTGAAGATGGATTATATAAACAAGGCATTTGAGAGAATGGAGAGGAATGATGTGAGGTATAGGTTTGTGCTGGATGTCGCTGGCGGCAACCTTGAATGATTCACAAGCCACTTTCCAGAAATACCATATCTTAATAATGTGTATTTCATTCACAGCAGCCCAACAGGATTCTGTTTGTACTTTTCATTTTCCAAATCATTTTGAATAATATAAACGCTGAGATTGATGAGCTTAGCAAGTAGCAACCCATTTGCTGAGCGTATTTGAGAAGTGAAAACATAAATCAAGCCTGAAAACATAAATCAAGCCAAAAGCAGAAGAGAATATGTTGATCTTGAATATAACTTAATTTTGCAGGACAAGAAGGTTCTAATCTAATCTTCTCTCAAGAGTGAACTTCTGCAATTTTAATATTGGATTTAGCTAATTTTGTTAAAATTAATTGGAAGTATCATTTAAAAATATTTTATTTAATACATATTAATAATAAATCATGTGAAAAAATAACAATTTCTTTTAGCTAAAAATAATAATGAATCAAATTCATTTTTCATTTTTTTTGGCAAAAAATTGAATTTAAATCTTATATTTAATATCAGAAAAAATTATTATACTCTACTTAATAAAGTTAATCATTGAATCTCTTAGTATTTTCTTTAATTTTTTAAAATTATTATAAAAATGTGAATATGATAATTTTCAATTATATTCTATGAGTCATTTTTAAGTCACTAATATATGGTCATTTTCCTCACATGTGAATATGTATTTTTTTTAACTATGTGTTATTAACATATTTTAATTTGTTATTATAACATATAAATAAGAAGCCTTTAATTAATTATTGATTCATTAATAGAGTTTTACATCCTTTAATATTGTAAAATTTTAATTTGTGAGAAATTGAAAAAATCTCGTATTAAAAGAACATATTAATTATAAAGTTAATTTTAAGAAAAATTAATTAGATTATAAAAAATATATATATCTAATCTTGGTCAATATATATATATATATGCAATATTTATTGAAATAAATTATAAAAAAAACTTCTTTGAAAAATTATCATCTTCTATTACATAAATTGCTTGAATAAATGATTTGAACAACTCTTATTTGTTGAGTAAAAATCGATATGAACATATATTTCATTAATTTTTAAGCTTATCCGAACTAATTATATGTATACTATATGAATTTATGTTTAATTATCTATCCCAACATATTTATCTTTCTTTGTAATAAATACTTATATTATACTCATGATTTATATAAGGTTCCCTCCATATAATTTTATCTTTCTTTAATTTTTGGAATTTCAATATCGTGTGTTATTTGGGAGTGGAAGGGATCTTGGTGGCCGCTAAAAAGACTTTAATTGCGTGACAATTGCTCCATTAATTAATTTCACAGAATATTCCATAAAAAGGAGAATCAGATTAACAAAGAATTTCTTATTACAACTACTGAAGAGCTAAAACAACTGTGATAATTATTGAATAAACGAGGAATTGGTATTTGAATTTAAACAACAAAATGAATAATAATAATAATAATAATGAACTGAAAGAATGAACATGTATAGTATAAAAGAAATCTTCTTGTTGCTGTAGCTGCCAGTGTTGGCTAAAAGTCCACTTGTTACTCCTATCAAGCCTCGCATCAGAAACTTTGTTACCTCTAACTGCATATCTGACTCTCAATGAATCAATGTCCTGCTCCGGGGCTTGGACCAGAGTCCTTGATGCCTCCTATGGTTTGGCTGTCCGTTAACTTGTTTCCTACACCAGGGCTTGGACCGGAATCCTTAATGCCTCCAAGATTGAAGCTATCAGTTAGCCTGTTTCCTACACCAGGGCTCGGACCGGAGTTTTTAATGCCTCCTAGAGTGAAGCTATCAGTTAATTTATTTCCTACACCTGGACTTGGACCGGAGTCCTTAATGCCACCTAGAGGAGAGCTATCGGTAAACTTGTTTCCTACACCAGGGCTCGGGCCTGAGTCCTTTATACTTCCAAGATTAGAGCTATCAGTTATCTTGTGTCCCTTACCAGAGCTTGGACCGGAGTTCTTAATGCCTCCAAGGGTTTGACTATCAGTGAACTTGTGTCCCTCACCACCATTGCTCGGGCCAGAGTCCTTTATACCTCCAAGAGTCGAGCTGTCAATTAAATTGTGTCCCTCGCCAGGGCTTGGCCCAGAGTTCTTAATGCCTCCGAGGGTCCGGCTATCGGTAAACTTGTGTCCCCCACCAGGACTTGGACCTGACTCTTTGATTGCTCCAAGGTATAAGCCAATATCAAAGATATCAGGAACCCTTCCGCCAGCAAAATTTCGGGACATCAGGATATTGAAGGGATCACGAGCTTCAGTCGACACAATGAGAATGGAACTCAACAGTAAAAGAAAAGAAGAAAAGCTTAAAAAAGATTTGACTGCAGTCATCATACCAGAAAATGAGAAAACAAAGAGGGAGATGAAGGAGAGCAAATGTGATTATTTGGTGTGGAGAATGAGAATCTGGTGCTCTACTTATAGCGTCGGTGAGGAAATTAGCAGTAGGTTTTTTTGACTAAGGTAATTGCGTGGGAGATACTTCAATCCATCCTTCAATATTCAAAGGAAACGTGGTTAAATTTGTTCCAGAGGAGGAAACAACTATGAAAGTTTCTGGGTTTAAAAGAGAAATTGAAGAAAGCCTGGACAAAGCACAGAAAAATTAGGATAAGATTGCGAGTCCAAGCTGGCAGTTGAAATCATGGAAAAATATGGTAAATGGAAGCTACAAGTGTTGATTCTTAGATTTCCTGGGCCGCCCGATGGCCAGAGTCGCAGCGAAAGTATTTTTTCCCATCGGCAGCGCCAATGGGGGACCAAAGACCACGCACAAAATCTTTGAATTTCCAATGCCTCCAGGAATTAATTGCAGGTGTGACGAGATTTCATGGGAAAATAAAGGTTTGAATGGTCAGTCGGTCAAATCTAAATACAAATGTTTTGGTTTGCCGAGTACTCTTCTGGAAAAATCGTTCTTTTTATCTTGAACAAATTAAAATAGAACTTGACATGCATTAAAAATATTTATTTCTTTGATAAATTATTACGGATTTGAGTATTTAGTTTCATTCTTTCACTTACTTTAATTGAATAAAATTTGATAGTATATACCATGCATTCAAAAATTAACTTATTTTTTAATTGATTTTAAATTCGATAATAAATAATAAAAAAAATAAATTTTCATAAATTCCTCAAATTTGTATCTATCGATCAAGCCTAAAAATGTACTGATCAAAAAAAAATTATTAAACTTAAAGAAAGGATTATTTATTTATTTTTCTTGGTTCACGAAAAGAATTGACCAAACAAGGTATGCAGCTGCCACAGTAACCATCACCATGACTAAATACCGTCAAACCGTTGAAGTGGGACGGTCGTTATTGACCTAAAGTCCCAAAGCTTAAGGGCGAAGCAGATTGTTTTAAACTCTAATTAAAATGCTTAAGCTAACTAATATATTTAAATTATCTTCCTAATAATATGTATATGGCCATTTAGATATACAAATATTAATAGGTAAACCCTAAATGTTAAAGATCATAGAGTACTTAAAGAAATTTCCTTCTTGATTAACATATATATATATATATGTATGTCTAGAAATTATCAAATTTAATGGAGTTTTTAAATTTTACAAATAAAATTAGAAGGATGATACATATATTTTAAAATATAATAAAAAATAATTAAAAAAAATGTGTGATAATAATTTAAACTTATTTTTGAAATTAAAAATTTCAATGTGTATTTCTTTTGTTCCGAGCTAATATCAATTTGTTCACAAGAAAAACTTTTCAATAAGATGTAAAATTTTCATTTTAAATATGTGATTGATTCATTTATCACTAAACATTTAATGTTGTACTGTCAAATACGTGTAAAATTAAAGACAATTGATAATATATCATGAACAATAACTCTTTAACTGTAATAATGTGAAAATGACGTGAAGTTAACTTGTAAATATTCATTGAAATGTCCCTAATGTAATTTGTTTAAAAATAATTTTTAATTGTCGTATTCTTCACACGTTAATAATTATTTTTATATTTAACATGTAAAAAAAATTTTAAAAATTCTATGTCAACAAAAATTCCAATATTAATTTCAAATGATCACAATTAACGTTTCTTGTCTGCAATGTTAACTATTATCATTGATTTTATATGCATATTTGAGAGTATAACAATTGAATTAATAAAAATTAAAGTAGAAGGATTAAAATGAACATTTCACTTTAATATAGGGACCGTCAAGTACTTATACCAATTATTAACCAAGCCCTAAGAAAGGTTTCTACTCTCACTTCCTTGGCAACATTTTCCTTCCATTTGCGTATAATAATAATAATAATAATAATAATAATAATAATAATAATTATTATTATTATTATTATTATTATTATTTTAAAAAGTGATTTTTTTATTTTTTTAATTTTATCTCATTCATTTTAAAATTTAAATGCAAAACTTTGAGTTGAAGTATGAAGAGTTTTAACATTGCAATTTTTAGTTGTCAAATTGAAGGACAATTTATGACAAAAAAGTAATCAAATTAAAAAAAATAAAATCAATTAGTTCATTTTTATAATCATTTTTAAAAATTGATATTTAATAGGAATTTAAATTCCATTACTCACAATAATTTTCTTTATCTTTATACTACAACCTCTCTTACCCAAAAAAAAAAAAAAAAGAAGAAGAATCCAAAAAGTCAAATGCAAAAAAAAATTTATTTTAAGATCTAAAGTCCAACAAGTAGATGTGGGTCGGTTGTAATTGACCTAAAGTCCAAAAGCTTAAGGGCAAAGCAGATTATTTTAAGATCTAATTAAAATGCTTAAGCTAACTAATATCTTTAAATTATCTTCCTAATAATATGTATATGGCCACTTAGATATATAAATATTAATAGGTAAACCCTAAATGTTAAATATCATAGAGTACTTAAAGAATTTTCCTTCTTAATTAACATATATATCTAAAAATTATCAAATTTGGTGGAGTTTTTATATTTTACAAACAAAATTAATAGGATGATGTATATGTTTTAAATATAATAAAAAATAATTAAAAAAAAGACATGTGGTAATATTTTAAACTTATTTTGGAAATTAAAATTTTCAATGTGTATTTCTTTTGTTCTGAGCTAATTTCAATTTGTTCACATGAAAAACTTTTCAATAAGATGTAAATTTGTCATTCATTCTAAATATGTGATTGATTCATTTATCACTAACCATTTAATTAGTGTAATTTTGTCATTATACATTTTATTTTGAATTAAAATTTGATCAAAATCTTTTAATAAATATATATTATATTTTACATATTTAAAAAAAAAAAGAAATCCACTGGCACTAATGTATATATTTAATGCAATTTTTTGTCATTGTATAGTTACTATCACATGATAAAAATTTTCATCACATTTCGAGTTTGAAAAAATCAAATTTAATTTTTATTAATATTTGAAATTATTATAAATTGAATGTTAATCACTGAAATTAAAATTTTAATATTTACCAAAAAAAAAAACTATATAGTTGGTATGAAGTCAATTTTTTTCTTTTTCACTTTCAAATGAATTTCTCATTCTCTCCAATGACCGAAAATTATTTTTATTTTTTAAAAAATTAAGTTAAATATATTTGGTTGTTTAACTATTATTTTTAGATATCATCCCAGGAAAGAAAAGTTAATTTGGATGCAATTTCCCCGAATATTTAACGGCAATTAGCCACTAGATATTTTTATCCAGTTGGCCACTGGTCATTAATTTTTTTAATTACCTCCTTTTTATTTTTAAATTATAACATAATTTCATCAATTTGATATATTATTATTATTATTTATTAATAAAAAATTTTATTTAATATAAATATAATTTATTAATTATTTATTGATTTTATAAATGTTAAATAATTTAAAATATTATTATATACAATTATTAATCTAATACACTTAATAGTTATTTTTTATTATTACTATAATTCATCTTATTGTCATAATTATTTTTACATTTAAACACATATTTAACCATTAATTTTAATTTTATTATTATAATAATTAGTTTTATTTCTATTAATATTTTTAACTTTATCAAAATCAATCTTATCATTTATCCAAATATTTGCTTAATTCTTTAAATAATTATCAAAAGATTGGCATATGGTGATGCCGGAGTGTCTACCGACCAATTGGAATTTTTAAGGAATAATTGAAACCCTATAATTTAAGGAATAATTGAAACCGTATAACTATTAGTGGTATAAATATTTGACAGGTCCTTAACAAAAACAGAATATTCATTTTACCCCAATTTAATCTGGTAATTTCAAATATGTGTAAAATCAAAGACAATTGATAATAAAAAATAACATATTAACACTTAAACTGTAATAATGTGAAAATGACGTGAAGGTGACTTGTAAATGTTCACAGAAATATTCTTAATGTGGGTTTTTTTTAAATAATTTTTATTTATATATTCTTCACGTGTCAATAATAATTTTATATTTAATATTAAAAAATTTCTCTATCAACAAAAATTCAAAAATCAATTTCAAATGATCACAATTAACGTTTCTTGTCTGCAATTGTTATCTATTATCATGGATTTTATATACATATTTGAGAGTATAACAATTGAATTAATCAAAGTTAAAGTAGAAGGATTAAAATGAACATTTCACTTTAATACAGGGACCTTCAAGTACTTATACCAATTACCAACCAAGGCCTAAGAAAGGTTTCTACTTTCTCACTTTCTTCGCAAAGATTTCCGATAATAATAATAATAATTATTATTATTAAAAAATGATTTTTTTATTTTCTAAATTTTATCTCATTCATTTTAAAACTTAATTACAAAACTTTGAGTTGAAATATGAAGAGTTTTAACATTGAAATTTTTCGTTATGAAATTGTAGAACAATTTATGACAAAAAAAAATAAAATTATATTAATTCTTATAATTATTTTTAAAAAATAATATTAATAAATTCAAAATTTAAATTTTAATGTTTACAATAATTTTCATTATCTTTATACTACAACCTCTCTTACCAAAAAAAAAAAAAAAAAGAACAAGAATCCAACAAGTCAAATACAAAAATCATAACCATAGAAAGAGTGTCCGGCATCTTTTTTTATATAGTTAAATATATACAAGCAAGCCACCTTAAATTTCATTCTTTTAGATAGAGCAATGGATTATGCTAGAAACATAAAACCCCCCCAACCCTCCAATCCCGGAGGAAGAAGTTTTCAAGTTTTCTATTGTTCCCTTTGTCACAAATTAAAGATTATGAGATTCCCCACATTGAGTGGCTCTTTCTCTAGAAAACTATATATGTTCAACATCGACTTTTCTTGATACCTTGGCCTTGGTCGGCACCGTTGCTTAGTAGCTAGTTTGGTTCGGATAAAATTTACATGTGAAATTTATTAAATTTTTAATAAAATAATTTAATAAAAAATTTGAATCAATAAATTGATGAAATTTAATATGAAAATCAATAATATATAAAATTATTATTAAAAATATTATTTATAATTCAAATTTGATTTATATTTTTTTAACGAAAAAAAATTCTGTCAATAATTTTATTAAAAATATTTATATAAAAATATATATTACAATTTATTAATTTTTTAAAAAATTTTACACACTTAATTTATGTAATGTGATTTTTTAATATATCGATTTTGATATTCAATTGTAATTTAATTATTTTTAGTAAAAAAATATCATGAATTTCATCTAAGTCTTTTCTGACTTATTGTGAAAACAGTAAGAAAATGAAAAGAAAAAGAAAGAGCGGAAGGACTATGGACAGCTGCTTGGAAATTACTCGTGCGCAGGTCCAAGTTTGGAGCATAAACCATATCAAACTAAAAACAATGGCTCTTTTTTATTGGCTTATGGTTCACTTTCCTTTACCAATAAAAAAGCATCAAGAATAACAAATTATGTGTACTTTTGTTCTTTGTTTCCACCTCCCATTTTCTATCCCGTCCCTAGATTCCTTTATGCAATCTGTATGTTTGAACCATACAATAAACTATGTTATTAATCATTTTCTTTCGTCAGGATAAAATAGATAAGATAATTTTAAATATGATACGATTTAAAATTTTGTAAAAATTATATAAATAGTTTAGGCGAATTGTGACATGGTCGTTTTTATTTTTTATACGTATTTGATGCAAAATAAATATGATAAGATACAAAAATTACTAAATTTAATTAAAAAAGAATAAGAGGGAAAATGAAGATAAATTGAAACTATGCCAAATAGTCATAAGATATTAGTAGAATATTGAATTCTTAGTTCCGTTAATAAAAGTTCAATCCCTGACGACAAATGAAAAATAAACCTATGATTTTTAAGTAATTCACCACGTTTTTGTCTTAATCTTAACTGTGGTATTAGGGAATAGAAAAGGACAAGAAGAATTTACCAAAGGTAGTTTTATACTAGTAGCAAATTTATATGGTAGGATCTACGTTAGTTTCCAGAATTGGAAATAAGCTGTAAAGTGTAGAGACATGAGTTCTGATAAAGACAAATGAGAATGTAAAACTATTTAGCATTCAATCACAAAAAAGTATTAGAAGTCAGTCAAATACTTCCTTTGACGGAACCACTCCAAAAAACCATAAACCGTCCTTTCTCTTGACACCCAAACCACCCCTTGTTAAAAAGGGGCGGTACCTAATTCAATGGAGATGCTTAACCATTCTTTTTAGCTCCATTCTTTATTGACGGGAATATTTTGAAAGCCTTGGAACTTTTATTATACAAAGGGGGTCACTACGACCATAGACTAACAAACAACATTAACAATGAGACACTTCTGTCTCGTTCTACTGGTATTGGCCGTGCTTGTTCTCTCAGAGTCAGCTTCTGTTGATTGTTCTAGGCCTCTTCAATCAACAAACAAGATTGAAGATGCAAGCCGGGAAGCTGTTCCCAGGGACCTTAAAGATGGCAGCGGTCGGGTTTTTGCAGAGCAGCAAGGGACAACTATGGCTTCTGGACCTAGTAGAAAAGGCCCTGGTCATTAGTAATCTCTCCTTCGGATTCATTTTGTTAATTTTTTTTGTCCTTCTGGTTTGTAATTGGTCAGGAGTTTGGTCTTGGTACATATATATGTACAGTTTTAGATAATTTATTGATTCTGTCTGGTATAGTTATCAGCTGCAGATGGAAAAAAAAAAAAAAAACAACAGCAAATGTGTCAAAGAGAAAATTTCCAAATTATAGAGCAATTTATAAGTTGTTGCAATCGCAAATTTAGTTTCATGTCTTTGGCTTTATAGTTTACTTGGCAACTTGAAGTAGCTGGCCTATGTGTCTTATCTTCTTTGCAAATCATAGACAAATACTCCGGTCAGTGGTTGGTGGCATCTGTGCATTGCAAATGAAGAAGCATAATGAAATTTTGCAATTTGTTTTCTTATCATTTTGGTCCACTAAACATAATAGGTTTTCAATGGAGTGAGCAGGATAAGCCCTGCAGCATGACCCTTGTTTTGACAAATGATCAATTTCGGATTTCTATATTCTTTCTCCCGAAGAAGAAGCTGATGGATGCTTGCAGAAGCAAACCCCCCTTTTCCTGATTAAACAATCTTAGAAATCATCTCTTATAGCACAATTTAACTAGCTGGTCGTCTGGTATTTGGTAAAAATATGATCTAGGGAAATGCCTTTATACTATATTATGCATCTTGGAGTTCAAAAAGAAAGCAGTGTCAATTTGATTTCAGATATGAAACATACATAGACCAAAGACGCTAAACTAGTACTGTGCCTTGTAAACTGAATGATTTATCTGGCATCATTAATTCTCAATTAGGAGAAAACTTCACTTGATAACGGGACTGAGTCAGAGTCAGAGTCATCCTCCTCTATAGTGGACCTATCATCTCTACCAAATTCTGCACTCTTGGAAGGAAAGCGCTGGAGAACGGGAAATGATAAAATACCGGAAGCATTGGACGTGCTGTCCTCATGTGGCTCTCGTACAACTGCTGTTTGCTGAAGCTGTAAAGCATGCTCCAAGTCCCATGCCACATCACCCATGGTTGTCCTATCAGCATCATCTTCCTGCAAACATTTCTCTGCTATCTCTGCAATGTCTGCAAATTTTATTAATGAGTTGGGATTGATCCAAACTTTTGCGGATGCATCCACAATCTGCTCAAGCAATCCTTTCCTCTTGTAAAGCATTCCCCATTCGGCTAGGTTCACTTGCTCTCTTGGAAGTGTAGGGTTGATAGCTGGCCTCGCACATAGCATCTCAAGAAGAACCTCCACAACGAACGAATAAACATCAGATTTTTCTGTCAGCTGTTGTGTCCTAAAGTACTCAGGATCAAGAGAACTGAAAGTTCCTTCAAAGTCTGCGCTGGCATGGGTTTGATCAGGAGAACCTGATCTTGAAAGGCCAAAGTCAGCTACTTTGGCTACAAGGTTCTCATCAAGCAAGATGTTTGTGGACTTGACATCACGGTGGATGATGCCCCCAGATGTACCTTTGAGGAGGTAATGTTGTCCTCTTGCTGCACCAATGCAAATTTCAAGCCTTTGCTTCCAAGACAAGCAAGGTAGTTTTGAGTTATATAGGTGATCCCTCAAAGTTCCATGGACTCGTAGATCTGTATCATCTCAAACCCTTCGTCACAATATCCGATCAGGGAAACAAGTTGCGAATTGCAATGGCTAATTTTGGATAAAACCATGATCTCCGTCTGAAATTCTGGCAGTCCTTAACCTGACCCTGGCTCACTTCGTTTCACAGCAACTTTCAAGCCAGTTCTGAGAGTTCCTCCATCGATAGACATTACCAAATCCACCCTTACCAATCTGCAACTTCTTATCGAAGTTGTTTGTTGCTAACTGAATCTCAAAATATGGTATCTTTAAACTCAGATTCAAGTTAGGGACAGGCGAAACATTGATGGTTCCCTCTGTGCCTTATGTTGACAGTTGAGACGTCTTCAAAATAATGTGAGTACTTTCTTTATGTGCAGAAAATGGTGACCAATATGAAGTTTTAACAGGTTTTTGGTTCCTGCTTCTCAATCCAAAAAACAGCAGACCTCCAAAAATTTAGACAAGAACCCACAATAATAAAGACAGACTTCTGGTTGGACTCATTTGTTTTAGGAACCAAATCAGATTGCCCCATCACTTCCATTATCTCAACCCCATTTAGAAAGGCTTTGTCTTGTCTCTATACAACTACTATCAGGCCCCATGGAAACAGACTTCTGGTTGGACTCAATTGTTATAGAAACTGTGTCACGGATATGTTAGTTGGACATGGCTTCAAGGTGATCTTTACCTGCCAGCATATAGTTTCCTGGCACTGTTAAATCTCATTAATTTTTCTGAATTGGACATGTTACAGTTATATGATGATTGATTTTGAAGATCTCGTGACTTTTGTCAAATTTTTTGGGTGAGAACTTCGGATGAAAAGGTCATGATATTCAGCAAGTTCCTGTGAGCGACTGGAAATAAACAAGAACTATTAGTGATTCATTCCTCAAATCATGTGCCTCGAATCTATTTAGCATCTCTGACACTCTGTAATGCTGAGTCGTAGTTTACCATTGGCTAGAGGGTCTTCTAAAAACCACGCATGGGGCAACAAGTTAGAAGACTAAACTGTTCTAACAGGGAACAAACATAAACAGATATACATTTACTTCAGAATATATGGATTATTATTTTACAAGCACTTCATACATACTCCATCATCCATCATTTAGCAGAAGTTGAACCTCGGGTTGTAATCTGTTTTGAGTCAACCCTCGATTCAGTTCTAGTTGATTTGCTGGAGTTCATATAACATCCTTGATGTCTTGGCCCGTGTCAGGTTGATAGCAGATTTTAAATGTTGACATGACATGAGTGATCTTCCTTCCCTGGTAAAGCCCTTGTATTAGTTAGCCATACTATTATCGCAAAATTGACAGAAATGAAATTTTCCTGCCAAAGAACAGATCCTAGGAACAAAAGAATAGAAATAAGAACATTTATTCTTCAACCAAGATGATAAATCTGACCTGCTTAAGTTTACCAATTTAAGAACATTAATCCGCTGCTGATTGATACACTTCACTTCACACTTTACAGTATTGGGCGAAGGAGGAAGAAGTTTAAGTTTCTCCATTTTTCACCAAAACAATAAATAGCTAACAGATATCAGAAACTGCTGAAATTATGATCATATTTGGTACCTTGAATTAATGCAGATTATCTAGGGCCAGCAACTTCAACTGGGAGAACATTTCACTAGCAGATTTATCTGAGCCACTGTTACCTACTATGACTGTTCATTTTCTTCAACTGGAAAGCTACTGGTTGGTAAATGCAGGAGCACGGCAATCCCAACTGCAATGAAACATTAGTGGTGCTTTCACCAAGGTCTTCTCTGTTTATTTCTGTATGTATGCTCAATGCATATTCTAAGTCCATAGCACATCGCGCATCGTAGGCCTATTACTAACCTTTGCCTCCAAACACTTCTCAACTATTTCACCAAAATTTCTAAACGAATTAGGGTTTATTTTATCCACTAGGGAAGGATCAATAATTTTTTCAAGCTGCCCTTTCTTTAGCCAAAACAAACCCCAATCTGCTAGGTTCACCTCTTCCTTCTGAGGTGAGTTGATAATGGCTGGTCTAGCACAGAGAACTTCTAGAAGTACCACTTCAAAAGCGTACACATCAGATTTTTCTGTCGACTCTAAAGACAAAATATTCTGGATGAAAATAACCAATGCTACCTTCTTACAATTGTATTATCCAGGGTTAGATCAGAATGACTTGATTTTGAAATACCGAAATCAGATACTTTAGCTGTGTAATTTTAATCTAGAAAGATGGCTGTTGACTTAACATCACGGTGAATAATTTTCACAGCTGAACTTGTGTGCAGGAAATGGAGGGCTGTTGCTGAGCCAATGCAGATCTCAAGTCTTTTCTCCCATGACAATCCATTTTGTTTAGAACAGCCATTTGTGTCATATAGATTATCTCTAAGATTCCCCTTTTCCATGAATTCATAAACCAATATCATTTCAGACCTTTCATCACAGAATCCCATCAAGGAAACAAGGTTGCGATGGCAAGCTCGGGAAAGTACCATTATCTCTGTCTGGAATTCCGCAAGACCCTGCTTGTATCCTGGTTTCCTTCGTTTAACAGCGACTTTCTTACCATGAAGAGTTCCACCATATACTTTTCCAAATCCACCCTCACCAATGAAAAGTTTTGAGTCAAAATCTTGTGTTGCTTGCCGTATTTCAGCAAAGGGTATCCTTAATCCAAGGTCCAAACCATGACCAACAGTTGTAGAATTTGACATGTCATTTTCACTCCATCCAGGAAAAGCCAAAGAAGATGGCAAACGTGGATTTTCAACCGCATCTTCTTTCTTGCAAACTAGACGAATCATTGCGACCGCCATTATAATGAATGCAAATGCCAGACCAAGTGAACCGTCAATAATGAACAAAATTTTGTTCTTGGGCTTGGGTGGCATTGGCACAAAAGACGAATATGAATTTTCCATTAGCTGCATAATCTCAAGGCCATTCAAAAAGGCAATTTGATATGTATCATCTTTAGGAGGGGCAACACTTATGACAAAATTTCCAGATTTAACAGAATCAACAACAAAATCAGCATAAAATGGAGCTACCAACTTATTAACTATCTCATTTGTACTAATCAACTGACAAAAATTTCCATTGATGCAGAGACTGAGCAGAGAATATTGAAGTGAGATGCTAACAGAAATGCGCCCGAACAAAGTGCCTAGCATGCTCATTGGCTTTAAAACGCCAAGTACTACTCGAAAACTTTATCTTGCTGCTATTATTAGAATTCAATTCTTTGGCAGTCCCATAGACTTCCTCTGGGCCAATATACCTAGTTGAACCATTAGTTCCATGTTCAGATTCTAATTGATCATAGCTGATTGGCCTGTTTTTAGCAAATCCTGGGAAGAGCAAAAACTGGTCATCTGATGTCCAATACCTCATAAGTGTATCATTCTTTTCCGTGTTGTTGGGACCTCCGATATCGATTCTATAAGCTTTTTGCAAAACATTAGAAAGTAAACCACTATAATTGCCTTTAATCCCAGACAAATTTATGTGTGTGGCGTAATCAGGGATGAAGCCATTAGGGGCAAGAAAGACTTCAATGGCAATTACAAAGCCAACATGATATTTGAGAAGGTATGAAGTAGGTCAAGAATTTACCAGCTCCAATTCTAAGTAAGAATTCCTTAACCACTGTGGATTCATTGCTATTTTTCGTGGTAAAATTCGACAACAGTAAAAGCAATGGAGCTGAGGCATTAGGTTGGGCTGAGACATTAAACACAGCATCCGCTAAACTGACAGAAGATGAGAGAGCAAAGAAATGAAGACGTACCAGGTACGTGCCCTTTTGGCTTATTTCAAGCTTATAAGGGGAAGGGCGTCTGAATATTCTTGCTGTTTGATAGAGCATTGGTGTATCACCTGAAGGTTTAGTGTCTTGGACAGGTTTGCATCCTCTTCCAGAAAAGGGACCGTCTCCTGTGAAGTTCCTGATTCCAAAGGTGACACTAGCCTTTGATCCACAGTTAACGAAGTACTCATAAGGAAGAGTGTAAGTATCATCAACAGCTTCAGCTGGCGGGAGAAGAAAGAGTGAACAGAAACGCGTAGTAGGAGAAGTGAGAGCAGAACCGTATAAGAGTGAAGCATTTCCGCAGAAACTGCAAGTTGTTGCTGCTTTTCAGTGACGGGAAGTATAAGATAATCATGCATCGCCACCGCAAAGAAACAATAGAGCTTTTTCCTCGTTTAAAAAAAAAAAAAACAGACTTGTGGTTGAACTGAATTGCTTTTTGTTAGAAGTTGCTCGCTTTTATATTTGAAAGCGACATGTAGCTTTCTCTTTTCTCAAGAATCAACTGGAAATGGACAATTTTATGTTTATTACCTTGCAAACCTTCGGTGTGTGTAATTTTTCTACAGTAGAATCAAAATGACATTTGTAGTCTCCAAATTCAAGTGCCTTTGTTCTTGCCAATAAAATCATGCTTTCAGAGAAACACTATCGGGCTTGCATGTTGCAATTCCAAAGCCCATGTTGTTGTTCTCTTTGTCCAACCAAAATCAGTATGCAAACGCTTGTCTTCCATGGTATTGACACTAACATTGATCATTCCTCTGCATTTTCTCTCTGGATTCTAATATCTATGCACGAGAAATTGTTAGGGAATTAAAAAATGAATGATGGCTATATGAATTTTGCTAGAATTTTTTGTAAAGTGAACTGCTATTAATTAGTGATTTTATAGTTTAATAAAATATATTTTATCTTAATATAAAATAAGTATGAGAGTTTAAATAATTAATTGTGATCATTTATATATAGGTTTTACACATCTTACAGGATTAGTGTGATTTGTTGATTGTGTCAACTTTTAACCTAATAAACTTTTGACGAGAAAGGTTTTAGGGTTTTAATAATATTTTGCTAAGCTCCAACTCTTCACTTCTAATTAACAGTATTTACCTATTGAGAGTTACTAATAAACAAAGAGTGAAGGGAAAAGCCTAGTATTTTCAAGAATTGGTGTTGCTTTCACTTTTCAATTATGTCTACCCATGCAGGTGTGTAATTAAATTTATTGTTCTAATATTCACGTATATTTCTTGAAATTTAAAATTATGCATGTGGTATCAATGCCTTCTTATGTGAAATGTTTTTCTTCATCTCGAGTCTTCTGACTCTTTTAAATTATTGCATAACTAGTGTCCTCTTGTCTGGTAGTCGCTAATTGGCAATATGATTGGACTTAGGATCCAAATTTATGATTTTAAATTTTAATTTTGCATTAAATCAATATTTTAGACAAAATTTTGTGATTATCGCAATCTAATTTTCTAATCTTATTTTCTTAAAATTGATTTGGGGATTTTATTTTCTTCTGTAAGAGGATTAAAACTATATATGGAACATTTATTAATTCATCTTATAGAGAAAAGAAATTGGGGTTTAAATGTTTGGGTTCAAGATTTGACTAAATTCAAGATTTAATTAAAACCTTGATATTTTATATGTTTTAATCAAAATTGGTTATCAAATATTGTTACCCATGTGTTTTAAACTTGAAACATGTGTTTTAGTTACAAGTAATTTGGATTTTAATTGATCAATTGTGAAGAAACTATAAAGTTATGTATGTATTTCTATCCTAAAATAAATTAATATTGATTTATGTTGTTTTGATGAGATTTAAAGCATGAATTTTGTAAATATATGTCTTAATTAAATTTTAGAGCATTTAATTGTATTAAAATTCAAGGAAAGCATGAAAAATCTTAGAAAAAAAATTAAGTAACAAAAACGGATCAAGAATGACTATGAACATTAAATTTTGTTTTCAAATTCATCGTGATTTATGTTTTTTTTTATGCATATTGTGGCATAGGTTTTGTAAATCAATATATTAATTGCATGTTTAAGGTTTAATAGCAAAAGAAATCATCAAAATTGGCTTAAAATTTGAAATAAACCTAAATTGGGTTAAATTTGACCAATCAAGTTGGGTTAACCTGACTGAAGCTAGGAGATGAAGAGTGCAAGTCACGATCAGGGGTATAAATGATACATTAGTACTCGCAAGCTACTCGGATTCGATTCGAAAAAAATTCGAATTTTGTTCGATTATTGTCGAGTCGAGCTCGAGCTCGAGTATCTCGACTTATCGATCGAGCCGAATTCGAGTATTTTTATATCTGACTCGAGTAGCTCACGAGCATAATCGAGCTTTTATATTTAAATATATTTTTATTATTTTAATTAATAAAATATTTCGAGTCCGAGTTCGAGTTCAAGTTCGAGCATGAATAATCAAACTTTTGTCGAGTATACGAATCGAGCTTATTTTTAAATATTAATCGCGCTTAATCGAGCGAGCTCGAGTAGCTCGAATTCGATCACGAATCGAGCTCGAGCTTGAAAAATAAAATTCGATCGAACTCAAGCCGAGTATCGAGCACCGAGTTGTGAGTCGAACTCGAGCTTCTCACTATTCGACTTCGATTCGGCTCGTTTACACCCCTAATCACGACTATATGACTAGGTGATTAGTACTGAGTTAATAAATAGTACCGAATCAATAAATTGACTTGTTTAGGCTTATTTTGGATCCGTTTTCGGTACTGTTTGTTTTGTTAGTTTCAAAATTTTATGTTACATTTATTTATTTTTTATGAAATTTTTAAAATAACATAAAATATTTATTATATAATATTTATGTATGATGAAATAATAATTATATTTTGTACACATGAATTCTGTTATTTTATAATAAAATATTTGGTTTATACTTGAAATCTATAAAAGTACTACGTCTCCTATATAACATTTAAATTTTACATACTTTTAAACCTAAAGTTATAAGTACAATGAATAGAATTAAGTAAAATTTATTTTACTTAATTTTTGAACTTGTGTTAAATGCAACGTGGATTTTTAAAACAATTTGGAATTTAAACTCCACAAGATTTTGGATACTACTATTATTTTGTTGTTATTTTTCATAAATAGATAATACTAATAATATTTAATTAAAATAATTGGGAGTTTAAAATTGTTTCTTTGATTTATTTTTTCCTATGACTATATTAATATTATGTATCATTGTTGATTTGTGAAATCTTTATTTTTGATACATGATACATAAGAATTAAGTATTAAATTATCCATAAAATTCAAAACATTTGGTTTGAATACAATAAATTATTTTTTGATTTAATGAGACATATTCGATTTAATTGTGTACTTTCAACCTAAATGTAAATATATATGCTAATTAAATTTTAGAGCATTTAATTGCATTAAAACTCAAGGAAAACATGAAAAAAAATCAACTAATAAAAACGGGTCAAGAATGGCTATGAACATAAAATTTTGTTCTCGAATTCATGGTGATTTATGTTTTTTTTATGCATATTGTGGCATAGGTTTTGTAAATCCATAGGTTAATTGTATGTTTAAAGGTTTAATTGCAAAAAAAAAAATGATTTAAAAATTGAAATAAACCTAAACTATGTCAAATTTGACCCAGTCAAGTCGGATCAACCTGAAGGTAGTAGATGAACAGTGATGAGTTATAACAGTGCTAACTCGGTGAACAGTACTGAGTTAATAAATAGTGCTAGAATCAAGAAATTGACCTATCTAAACTCATTTTGTGTTCATTTTCGATGTCGTTTGTTTTTTTAGTTTCCAAATTTTATACCGTATTTATTTATTATTTTTATGAAATTTTTAAATGCCATAAAATATTTATTATATAATATTTATGTATGATTAAATAATTATTATATTTTTTGCACATGAATTTGTTATTTTATTTTATAATAAAATATTTTAGCATGTTTGAAATCTATTGAAGGTACGTATTCTTCTTATATGACACTTAAATTTTACATATTCTCAACTTGAAATTACGTGTATAATTGAATAAATTAAGTAAAATTTATTTTACTAAATTTTGGACTTTTGTTTAAATGCAACATGGATTGTTAAGGCAATTTGGATTTAAACTTTACTAGGTTTTGGTACCGCTAGTATTTTATTAGTATTTTTTTCATAATTAGATAATATTAAATAATATTTATTTAAAATAATTGGAATTTAAAATTGTTTCCTTGATTTATTTTTTCCTATGACTATATTAACATTATGTATCATTGTTGATTTATGAAATTTTTATTTTTGACACATGATACATGAAAATTAAGTATTGAGTGAAAATATTAAACTATTTATAAAATTCAGGGCACTTGGTTTGAATGCAATAAATTACTTTTTGATCCAATGAGACATATTCAGTTTAATTATGTATTTTCAACTTGGATGTGAAGATATGTGTTACTTAAAATTTTAGAGCATTTAATTGCATTAAACTTAAAGAAAAAAATGAAAAATCTAAAAAAAGAAAATCAAGTAATTAAAATCGGTCCAGAATGACTATGAACAAAAAATTTTGTTCTTCAAATTCATGGTGATTTATGTGTTTTTTTATACATATATGTGGCATGGGTTTTGTTAAATTCCATATGTTAATTGCATGTTTAAAGGTTTAAATAGAAAAAAATTGGTTAAAAATTGAAATAAACCTAAAATCGGTCAAATTTGACCCATTCAAGTTGGGGTCACCTAGCGAAAGCTGGAGGAATGAAACGAGTCATAATTAGTACTGACTCGAATAAACATGCTGAGCTAGTGAAGTAGTGTTAGAATCAAGAAATTGACTTATTTGAAACTCAATTTCGACGTCCATTTTCAGTGCCATTTTTCTTTTAGTTTTGATATTTTATGCTGTATTTGTTTATTATTTTTATAAAACTTTTAAATGGCATAAAATATTTATTATATAATATTTATGTATAATTAAATAATTATTATATTTTGTGTATGTGAATTCTAGTATTTTATTTTATAGTAAAATATTTTGACATGCTTGTAGTCTATTGAATATACGTACTCTCCCTATATGATATTTAAATTTTACGTACTCTCGAGCTAAAATTATGTGTATAATTGAATAAATTAAGTAAAATTTATTTTATTAATTTTTGGACTTTTGTTTGAATGCAACATGAATTGTTAAGACAATTTGGATTTAAACTTCATGAGGTTTTGGTACCACTAGTATTTTGTTTGTATTTTTTTAATAGTTAGATAATATTAAATAGTATTTATTTGAAATAAGTGGAGTTTAAAATTATTGCCTTAATTAATTTTTCCTTTGATTATGTTGACATAATGTATCATTGTTGATTTATGAAATTTTTTATGTTTGGTACATGATACAAAAGAATTAAGTATTGAATAAAAATATTATATTATCCATAAAATTTAAGGCACTTAGTTTGAATGCAATAAATTATTTTTTGATATAGTGAGACACATCCAGTTTAAGTATTTCATAAGAAAAGATCATACCCATAATAATTGTCATAACATATAGATCCGAAAATTTATAACTAGATTTAACAAATGAATGAAGTCATCACCAATCTTTTTTATCTATGTGTGATTGGTCACTTAAGGAATCTATCATCTTAAAGAGCTCCAAGCTTGACTAAGCGTCTCTAAAAGAATAGGTTCGGGTCTACTAACCTATTTAGGGTTCGAGAGTTCGGTTACATGTAAGGAATGTTATAACACCCCCACATGCCAATCCAAAGGATGATACCATATTATTTCAAATTTATCCTAAGGTTTGGAGTATAATGGTTTCCAAGTTAAATATTGAAAACAATTTTTAAGATTCTCCATTAATCTGGTAGAACTTTTAAAAAATACTTCCTCACCTCAAGAATATTCAAGAATCTCATTGGATTTCTTAAAGAGGTCCCGTCGTCGAAAAAAAGGTTTATTTATTATTTTTTATTATTATCATTTTTTCTTGTTGAAAATAAATCTAATTATTCCACCATTTGGGTCAAATTAAAAATATTTTCTCTTTTGAATTTTTAAAATTTTCACCATTTAAGCCTATTTAAAAAATTTTTTTTCTTGAAAAGAAAATAATATGAAATTATTTTTATTGAAATTTCATCTAAATTATTCTACAATTTGGGTCAAATTTAGAGAAAATTTCTCACATAGAGATTTATTAGAAATTTATCGTTTGAAATTTCTAAGAATCTCATCCTTGGATAATTATCATATATTTTCAACCAAAATTTTTGTTTGGAAAAAGAATACAATTACTTTTATTGAAACTTTCATTTAAATTATTCCACAATTTTGGATAAATTTAGAGAAAATTTTTCACTTAGAGATTTCTTAGGAATTTACCATTTGAAATTTCTAAGAATCTTATCATTGGGTAATTTGTATTTAATTCCCATAATTTTTATATTTTTTCATTTTATATTTTTTTGTTTGAAAATAAATATTAATTACTATTATTGAAACTTTATCTAAATTATTCCACCATTTGAGACAAATTTAGAGAAAATTTCTCACCTAAGAATTTTATATAAATTTACTATTTGAAATTTCTATAAATTCTATCATTGGATAAATAATATTTATTCTCAAAATTTTATTTTTATTATTTTTATTTATTTATTTCTAAATTTATTCATGCAAAAAAAAAACTAAAAAAACACATAAAAATAAATAAATAAATAAAATACTAAAAAAAAGTATCAAAAACAGCTTGGCTGGAACAACTCGGGATGGTTTGGCTACAAACTCAGAAAGAGGCTGGAACAGCACGGCTCGGGGCAAGTGGCTTGGCTCGGTGCGACTGAAGGGTTTGGTTGGCATGCGGGTTAGGAACGGGTTCACGCTTGGGTTGGGTTGCCTGATGGCAAACATGCAGATCATCTGGGATTATGAAAGTCAAAACGACATCATTTCGTAGGGGGTATAAAAGGCTGAGTTCAGTTCTTTTTCCTTAGATCTCTCCTCCCTACTCTCTCTCTTCCTTTTCTTTTCTCTCTCTCTCTCTCTGGCACCCCAAGAACGCCGTTGAATTTTATCGAATTCTGGAAAATTTGGCCTGAATCTAGGTTTTTCGCAGGAAATTTGTCAAAAAGTTCAACGATTTCTAGAGATGTTATGTCGAAAACTGGGGATATCATCGAAAAATTCAATCGGTGTCGAAAAAGTAGCCTAAAAATTCAACCAGTGCCGAAAATTTTTAGTTTTCGATGAAAAAAATTTGAAAAAAATTTCTAACAATCCTAGGATTCTCGTAGTCTTTCTAAATACTTTTTGCCCACTTCTTTTTTTTGTTTACCCTATTTTTTGTGTTTCTCTTTCTATTTTCCTATGTGTGTCCTTTCTGTGTTTGATCAATATGTATTTATAGGAATTAATCATAGAGCCCCTGACTAATCCAGATTCCCTTTTCGATTGGGTTATCAGATTAACCCTTAGACTTATTCTATAAGGATTAAGTCTAACTATGATTCTATCTAACCCCATTCATGCAAGATTCATTCTTATTTTTTTATTATTTTTATTTATTCTAATTATTATTTCATAACCAAAAATCAATCTAAAAAAGAAAAGAAAGAAAGAAAGAAAAAAAAATCTAGAAGAAAAACAAACAAATTAATTAATTAAGCCCAAAATTTTGGGTTTGACTGACCCCATTGGACCAAACCCAATTGATCTGGGCCTAGACCAAATTAGGTGTCTATAACTGCCCCTCTTTGCACATTTTTTGTAAAACAAAAATTGTGCAAAGACGTAGATACCCATTCAAGACTCAACTTGACATTTTTCTCTTTTTTTATTTTTTTATTATTATTTTCATTTTTTTTTGTTTTAGTCAAAGCTCCTCTAAGTAGAGGCTCAATGACTTTGAGAAACATAAATGCTCATCTAAACAGAGGCTCAACAACTTTAAAAAATAAATAAGGCTATTTTAAACAGAAGCTCAACAACTTTAAAAAATAAACAAAGCTCCTCTAATCAGATGCTCAATAACTTTTGAAAAATAAATAAGGCTCCTCTAAACAGAGGCTCAACAACTTTGAAAATAAATAAGACTTCTCTAAACAGAGGCTCAATGACTTTTGAAAAATTAACAAGGCTCCTTTAATCAGAAGTATAACGACTTTGAAAAATAAAATAAAGCTCCTCTAAACAAAGGCTCAACGACTTTTGAAAAATGAACAAGGCTCCTCTAATCAGAGGCACAACGACTTTGAAAAATAAAACAAAGCTCTTATTGACAGAGTCACTAAAACTTTGAAAAAGTAAATTACTTCTCTAAATAGAGGCACCACAACTTTGAAAAGTAAATTGTTCCTCTAAACAGAGGTACCACAACTTTGAAAAAATAAATGCTCATTGACAATCATGTCTAGAGGAGTCGTAGATCATATATGATGGAATTTGTAATGAAAACTCAAAGATTCACAATTTGAGTTCAATAACCAAAGTTTTACATTCGCAAAAACCTTTCAACTTCGTAAAAATTCACTGAAATTTGATTCTCAAAATTTCAGTTTCACAAGAATTTGATTCATAAGATCTCAAGATTTACATTTGCAAATTGCAAGACTTGCATCCACATTCAAAGAGTCTCATTTGAATATTGGAGATTCATATCTAAAAGTTTAAAATTTCTCATTCAAGTTCAAAGGCTCACATACAATAAAACTTAGAGTTTCACATCTAAGTTCAAAGGTTTTCACTCAAAAATTTAGAGATTTGCATCCAAAAGTTGAGTTCAAAGCTTTTCGTTTGAATTTTGAAAATTCACATCCAAAACTTCAAAACTTTTCATTCTAGTTCGAAGATTCACATTTGATGAACTTTAGGATTTCACACCTCAAATATTCTCGTTTTGAAACTAAAAAATTCTCATTTGAGTTCAAAGACTCCCATTTGAAAACTCAAAAATTCTCATCAAAAGATTCACAATTTATTTTTCAAGTGACTCAAAATTGTGCATGCAATGAATGTCATGATCAATGATGCAAATATTTTCTTAATGATGCAAATGCAACAATTCAGATTCTTATAATGCCATATTCTTAACCATGATTCAAATGTTTACTGCATAATGCAAATGCATTTTCAAACCAAAGTTTTAAACAACAATGCTAATGTAATGCATGTAATTCTAATCAAAATGTGGTAATATAGTCCTCAAGACTCCACCATCTCTCACCCTTCTTCTTCAACTTCTCAACACTTTGGAACAAGTTTCATCAACTGATCATTATTTCTATCCCTTATAGGTTTTTCAGCACTAACAATTTCAAAACAAATTTCATCCATTGTCCCATATCATTTAATCATAACTCATAGGCTCATCAGTACTAGCAATTTTAGAATAAATTTTATCATTTGATCTATATTATGTTCATCACTTGATCACCATTGACAGGTTATGTCGACCAATTCATTCCTATATTCATCATTTGGTCACACCATGTGCCTTCTCAAATCATTTTTTCTAGGTTTCTATCTTCTTTTTTTTCTTATCATTTTGGATTTTTCTTCAAAGGAATGTAAGACTCTTTTATGCACATTGTCACTCATTCATCATCATTTCAATTCTTGACAAATATAATGCACTCATACATTTTCTCGATTTATTCTGGGGATACAACAATAATAGAGCACAAGGTGAATTGGAAAAAAGGTAATCAATAAGGAATGAGTTTGGTACGAAAATAAATGAAAAAAAAAACAAATTGGATGCATGTCATTGGGATGAATGGTATATTCAAACAATGAATATTCAGACAATTTTGAACATTAATCCAGGATTCATTTTTTAAAAACTCATTCTATTAATTTTTTAAAATCACATTGAGCTCATTGAACTTTGCCCTTAACTCTGAAGGATTTTCAAATGTCTTTGATCTTTCATATATGTGAACTGTCTATCCAACACTCAATTTAGAGATTTGTCTACCCAAAATCGCCCTTTCGAATTTTTAATTTGAGTCTTTTTTTTCATCTTTTTTTATTTTTTCTCTTTTTTCATCTTTTTTCCTTTTTATTTTTTCCTTTTTCTTTATTTTTCTCTTTTTATTTCTTTTTTCTTTTTTTTTTTCTCTTTTTTCATACATTCACCCATTTTTCACGTCAGTCTTTAGAGCAACCAAGCATGATTCTGTCATTTCATCATGAGCATGCCTTAACCCAACATATGATCATTCAATTTGAGCATTCATATTTGATCCAAATGAACTTTTAAATATTATAATATAGGCCATGGTGAAGGGTCATGAAAAAATAGATATAATAGGCTCAAAACATGTACTAAAAATGTTTAAAACCAAAGGATTATCACTTGATGTAACTTGGCATTTTGCCACATTATTTCACTACTTTTTCTTTTTTCATATTCACCTCACTCTTAATAAAAGGATTCACATTACTTTGCCCTAAATCAGGTGTGGCATTTTTCTTTGCTTTTTTTTCCTTATTTTTTTTAGACCTTTTAGACTTTTTTTTTTCTAAAAAATTACCCTCCTAGTGTAGAGGGTGATCCTTGGTTAGGGTTTTTTTTTTAAAAAAAATCATAACAGGCTCAAAGGGGTAACAATGAATGATTTTTTTAAATGGTAAAAAGAATATTTTTCATCTTAAATGTGAATACTTTTCTTAAACATCATCTATTGAGCAAAAATAAGCTCATGAATTTGTATAAAAGACTGCACATCTTCAAGATATATTAATTTCACATCTGTTAGTAGCTGGCTTTCTTTGCTCAAATAATCTCCTCAGATCATTGTGAATGAATTCTCAAAATTAAATCCCAGAATTATTGTTATCATTGTCTAAACATTCATCATTTGAACTTTGAAAATAGAAATGAAAAGTTATGAAAGGTAACAGAGCATGAAACAATGGTTGAGTGAAAGAGAAAATGTAATGAAATGCATTAACTTGCCCTTATTAAAATGATAACAAATGAAATCCTATTACATAAAAGAAATCTTAAATTACTCTAAAAAAATCCTCAAATGACAAGAAACTTTCAACCAGCCTTATCTTCATTCTCCAAAATTGTGCCTCTGTGCATCAAGTGAAGGATCTTTATTGACATCTTGTCCCTTGATTCATTGTAGCTCTTCAGACCTTTTTGAATTAATGTGTTTTTGATTCTCATTCAGAACATTAGCATTGTGATTAGGCAATGGATTGCCACTAACATTAGGTGTTGTTGCTCTTCTTTGATCAAAACTAACCATTCCATCTTTGATTAACTATTGTACCTTATGCTTTAAAACAGTGTAATTTTTAGTGAAATGGCCAATAATTTCATAGTGGTAGTCACAGTGAGCTGTAAGATCATACTACTTAGGATAGGGTGGCTTTAGTGGCTTCACATTATTGGGGGTAATTAAGTGACTGTTATAGAGCTCTAGATATAACTTCGTATAAGTCATGAGGATTGGGTCAAATATGAATTTTTCTTGAGTAATTCATTGCTCTCGTGAACCACTTACCAAGTTAATAGGATAAATTTGGGGTCTTACAAGAGTTTGAATGTTAAAGCTGTATGTGAGAGCTTAAGGGTTAAAAATAAGCTAGTATATAGATGAATAAGGTGGTTGTAAAGCTAGCTGATATGGGTAAGATGAGGCATTGTTTACAGTAGGATAATATAGAGAGTAACCTTGAGGTGGATAAGGTTAATATCCCTGAATTGTTTATCGAAGTTCACAGCTTAAGCTTTAGTCTCTTTTTTTTCTAATGCCTTCTTGGTTTCTCCTCCTTTCAACTTACTATGTTTAATGGCATTCTCAATGATTTCACCTAAGATCACCATGTCAATAAAATTTTTTATTGTATTTTCTATCATCTTTTCATAATAAAAAAATTTTAAAGTGTTGACAAACAGTACTGTGGTCTCTTTCTCAGTCAGAGAAGGTTGAACTTGAGAAGCAATATCCCTTCACCTTTGTGCATACTCTTTAAACGATTCAGTTACTTTTTTTAAAATTTTGTAAAGAAAGACGATCTAGGGCTAAGTCGATGATATGCCAGTATTGACTAATGAAATCATGGGTTATATCACTCCAGGATTAAATGTGGATTCTATCCAGCTGGACATACCATCTAGCAGCAGAGCCAGTAAGGCTGTCTTAGAATATATGCATCAAAAGTTTCTCATTATTAGTATGGGTTGCCATTTTTCGACAGTATATGGTAATGTGGATTTTCAGATACTTTGTTCCATCATATTTTTTAAACTTTAAAACTTTGAATTTTGGAGGAATAACCATATCTGAGACTAAACAAAGTCTAACAACATCTATTAAACCATAAAAACTAGTGCCTTCTATGGCCCGTAACTTTTCCTCTAACAGGTTTATTTTTTGTTTAGCTTTTGAGGCTTCTAAAGTCTCATTCTCCTTGGGCCTCAATTTTTCATTATTCTCTAGATCATCTAAATTAGGGATTGATATTTATTTTACTGCCTTTTCAGTAAAGACATGATTTATGTAACTCTGGTATTATGGTAGATTTGAAACTGATGGTATTTCAGGATATGTGTACCCTATAAAATATGTGAACTGCTAGAGCGGTGGACCTTATGCAGGTTGGGCTTGATGTGGCCTAAAATCAAGAGAGTACAGTGGGTTAATCATTTTTTATGATATAAGGCCCTATTGGCTTGTGTTCTCTTCTATCTCTTTCCCTTTGTTTAACTTATTAGAGCCTCTAGAATCTTATTCAACTCATTTACAAGCTTTTTTGTGCCTTTTCTATCTTTTCAAGTCGATGGGAGTTTCTTGCTCCATTTATCTAGCTTTAGCTCTTGTATTGTATCGATGAGTGAGGTTTCTGCTGGATGAAGCTATCCTTGAACCTTGAGTATCATAATTATATGATTATTAAAAATTATAAATTCTATGTATGATATGCAAATGTATGCATGCGATACACTAATATTTACCACATCACCAATATTGATAAAAGAAATCTCCATTTGAAACTTTATTAAATAAAATTTCAAAATTACATCATAATAAAGTCAAATCAATATTCTAAAATCCTAAACATCATTTCTTATTTCTAATGCCTTCTTATAAACTTTCTAGCTTGCTGGTAATGATTTTGTACCTCATCTAAAAAATCAAGTAATTGTCACCCATAGACTCTCACTGGTTGTACTATAACTTTCAAATTTTCCATTTTTTATTCCATCTCTGATGCTTTATCTGTAGCAATGCATATCTGATCGAATAAATACCTTAGATGCCTTTGTTTTTCTATGCACATGTCTTTTCATAACTCACTCTATTGAGTTTGTCTCTTATATTCATTAGACAAGGCTTTTATTTATGCTATGCTTCGATTTATTATCTCTTGTAGCATTTAGCTATGTCTATGTGCTCTAGTAGTGGCCTTTTGCTCTTCCTCTATCCTTGCTTTTAACAATTTATTTTTTTTAAAAGTCGGACAAGCTCGAGTGTGACTAATGAATGTGTCATGTCTAATCATTAAATAAGGCTCTCCATTGATCTTTTTACTCTGTCAGGCTCTGGATTTTTAGTTCTTGAAACTTCAAACTTTTTTTCATTTCTAACTTCAATCGCTTATTTTCTTGTTCCAACTCGTCTTTCTTGGATTGAAGTTTTCTCTTAGTTGTTTTCATTTTAAGTAAAGGATTTTGAAGAATGGATTCTGAGGAATGCCCTAATTTTTTACTAGAAAGCACAATGTCTTTTTCCCCTCCTCACATGCCACACACTATATTTTGAGGTGACGTCGTAAGTAAACCTCTCTTAATTAACCCTGATGGTTTGCTTCGATGCTTTTTTTATCTTTTCAAGCACTCCATATGCCCTTTTATCAGTGAATCAAAACTCAAGTTGTTGAGTCCATAGGTTTTTAGAATGAATTACTCACATCCGGATTATTTTCTTACCAAAGTTGAGACATAAGTAATAGCAACCCATATAACTAATAAGACTACCCATGGTTGATTTCCACAACTGTATAACATTGTATCATAACACATCCAATGTGTTTTTCAAACTATCCCTTGACTATCAAGGGTTCGAAAGTAGGAAACCCATTCTTCTTTTGACTTTGCTTGAGGCCATGTACTATAACAAAACTCATTAATGAGGATGCTGGAACGAAGGTATAGTTTACAGAATTGACTTTCTCTGTATTCAATGTGACTCTTCATCCATACATAAAGCAACTGTAGACATCCATTAAATCTTTTTTTACCACTTCTGTGGTAAAAATTTAGAGAATGAATGGTTTCTGCCAGAATAGTTGGTGCTACATTAACTTGGTATGCTAACTGATCCATAAAATCTATCACTACGACATCAATATACCTGATGACTTTTGAAAAGATCATCAGTCCATATAAAGCTATAGCCATAGCCATTAATCCCTTGTCATCATCTATATGCCCTTGAATGAAATCTCGTAAAAAACTCCATAGGATAGCCTTACTTTCACCTTTTGTCTTGACATATGCATCGACTTAAGGTAAGCTAAGTCCAAGCATTTGCACTAGCTTTTTACGATAGCCCACCTTGTTGGACTAGTAAATCTTGTTTGGGTTTGACAAATCAAAGCGAAGTAAGACCATATACTCTTCAATTGTAGGCAATATGTCTGCTTCATTGAAAATGAAACATCTATAAGAAAGATCTTAAAACTGAATGATAGCTTTAATCAAATTATCGTCCACTTTCACCTGAAGCAGTGAAGCTATGTCTTCATATTTATTCTCAAATGCCTCCTACCTTGTTTTATTCATGCATCCCCAGACACTGCTTAAGTTAGCTAAATCATTTTGTTGTAGCTCGAGATGAACTCTTTCGGGTAATGATGAGATAAAATTCTTAGGCAAGCAATCTCTATTTTTTTTTACCTTTATCTGACTTGATTTTCAATTGATGAGTAGACTCATAACGGACTGATGTTGACTTTGATTACATTTGATTTTTCATGGATGTAAATGGGAGATCTGATTTATCAATAACTGATATGTGATAAATATTTCCTATATGAGAATAATACAAATGATAGTGTTGAACATGATCATGAAAATGATGCATAGAATGAAATGATATGATAATAGTGCATAAAATCAAGCAAATAAAATGGTTAGATAACAAACTGTTCCTTCTTGTGTCTTAATTTTGGGTTATATCTATTGATGGGTATGAATGGCTCTATCTTAAGTTGATCTCTTAAGGGTGAATTATATGCATAGTTAGAAGATTTTGACCACTAAAAGGTTTCAAATTATTCCTTACTATCATAGACTAGTAAGGCAGTCCAATCTCCACCCATCATAGGTTACCATTGGAAAGATTCAATTTGAGTTAGAGTATTTCGTTAGTCATTACAGAGATTATCATCTCATGAAAGCGTAGGTACTTTACTCCCTTCTAAGAGGGACGAGCTTGGGTATAGAGCTTATGTAATGTAAATGCATGTGATAATATGTGTGAAGGAAACATATTGGTTTCATGCCCCAAAAATAAAATAAAAGATAAAAAGGGAAAATGTTAGTAAACAAATAATTACAATTTAAAACCATTAGACCAAAGCATAGGATAAATTCAAAAATTATGGTTTGACTCTCTAGCGTCCCAGTGGAGTCATTAAACTGTCATAACATATAGATCTGAAAATCTATAGCTAGATTTAATAAATGAATAGAGTCACTACTAATCTTTTTTATCTAGGTGTGATTGACCACTAAAGGAATCTATCATCTTAAGGAGCTCCTAAGCTTGACTAAGGGTCCCTAAAAGAATAGGTTCAGGTCTACTAACCAAAATAGGGTTCGAGAGTTCGATTACATGTGCGAAAGGTTATAGCACTCCCACATGCCCATCCAAAAGATGGTACCATATTATTTCAAATTTATCCTAAGGTTTGGAGTCTAATGGTTTCAAAGTTAAATATTGAAAATAATTTTTAAGATTCTCCATCAATCTGAAAGAATTTTTAAAAAATACTTTCTCACCTCAAGAATATTCAAGAATCTCATTTGATTTCTTGAAGAGGCCCCATCATCGAAAAAAGGTTTATTTATTATTTTTTATTATTATCATTTTTTCTTATTTAAAATAAATCTAATTATTTCACAATTTGGGCCAAATTAGAAATATTTTCTCTTTTGAATTTTTAAAATTTCCACCATTTGGGCCTATTTAAAAATTTTCTTTTTTTTCTTTTTTCTTGAAAAAAAATAATATGACAATTATTTTATTAAAATTTTCATCTAAATTATTCCACCATTTGAGTCAAATTTAGAGAAAATTTTTCACCTAGAGATTTATTAGAAATTTACCATTTGAAAATTGTAAGAATCTCATCATTGGATAATTATCATATATTTTTAACCAAAATTTTTGTTTGAAAAAAGAATACAATTACTTTTATTGAAATTTTCATCTAAATTATTTCACAATTGGGACAAATTTAGAGAAAAATTTCTCACCTAAAGATTTCTTAGGAATTTACCATTTAAAATTTTTAAGAATCTTATCATTGGGTAATTTGTATTTAATTTCCACAATTTTTATATTTTTTCATTTTTTATTTTTTTGTTTGAAAATAAATATTAATTATTATTATTGAAATTTTATCTAATTATTTCACCATTTGGGATAAATTTAGAGAAAATTTCTCATATAGGAATTTTATATAAATTTACCATTTGAGATTTCTATAAATTCTATCATTGGATAAATAATATTTATTCTCAAAATATTATTTTTATTATTTTTATTATTTTTTTTCTAAATTTAATCATGCAAAAAAAAAAACTAAAAAAAAAACACATAAAAATAAATAAATAAAATACTAAAAAAAAACAAAAATAGCTCGATTGGAGCGACTTGGGATGGCTCAGCTATAGACTCAAAAAGAGGTCGGAATAGCGCGGCTCGGGGCAAGCAACTTGGCTCGGTGCGGCTGAAGGGTTTGGCTGGCATGCGGGTCAGAAACGGGTTTACGCTCAGGTCGGGTTGCCCGATGGCAAAATGCGTGGATCCTCTGGGATTATAAAGGTCAAAACGACGTCGTTTCATAAGGGGTATAAAAGGTTGAGTTCAATTTTTTTCCTCAGATCCCTCTTCCCCGCTCTCTCTCTTCCCTTTCTTTTCTCTCTCTCTCCCTTTGGCACCCTAAGAACACCGGTTGAATTTCACCAGATTCTAAAAAATTTGATTGAAATCTAAGTTTTTTGTCGAAAGTTCGTCGAAAAGTTCAACGATTTCTGAAGATGTTACGTCGAAAACTGGGGATATCATCAAAAAATTCAATTGGTGCCAAAAAGTAGCATGAAAATTCAATCGGTGTCGAAAAATTTCACCGAAATTTGAAAAATTTTTAGAAAATTTTCATAAAAAAATGCCAAAAATTAAAAAAAAAATTCCTAACAATCCTAGGATTCTCGTAGCCCTTCTAAATACTTTTCGCCCATTTCTGCTTTCTGTTTACCTTATTTTTTGTGTTTCTCCCTCTGTTTTCCTGTGTGGGTCTTTTCTGTGTTTGATCAATGTGTATTTATAAGGATTAATCACAGAGTCCCTGGCTAATCCAGATTTTCTTTTCGATTAGGTTTCTGGGTTATTAGATTAACCCTTAGACTTATTCTATAAGGATTAAGTCTAACTATGATTCTATCTAACCCCATTCACGACAAGATTCATTCCTATTTTTTTATTATTTTTAATTATTCTAATTATTATCTCCTAACTGAAAATCAATTTGAAAAAGAAAAAAAAGAAAGAAAGAAAAAAAATCTAGAAGAAAAATAAATAAATAAATAAAAAATTAAGCCCAAATCTTTAGGTTTGACTGACCTATTGGATCAGGTCCAATTGATCCGAGCCTGGATCAAATTAGGTGTCTACAATGATCAATCAAGATAGTATTAATTATTATATTTTGTAGACATAAATTTTGTTATTTTATTATATAATAAAATATTTTGGCATACTTGAAATCTAACGAAAGTAAGAACATTCCTTATATGTATTCACAATTTACATACTTTCAGCCTGAACTTAAGTGCATAATTGAATAAATAAAATAAAATTTATTTTACTAATTTTTGGATTTTTGTTTGAATGCAACATGGATTATTAAGGTAATTTGAATTTAAACTTCATGAGGTTATGGTACCACTAGTATTTTATTGGTATTTTTTTCATAATCAGATAATATTAAATAATAATTATTCAAAATAAATGGAATTTAAAATTGTTGCCTTAATTTATTTTTTCTTTTGACTATGTTGACATAATGTATTGTTATTGATTTGTGAAATCTTTATTTTTGGTACTTGATACAAAAAGAATTTAAATATTGAATGAAAATATTAAATTATCCATAAAATTTAAGATACTTGATTTGAATGTAATAAATTATTTTTTTATCTAGTGAGATATATCCAATTTAAGTATCTCATAATAAAAGATCATACCTATAATGATTCATCGAGATACGTATTAATTATTAGTATCTTACATAAGAGCCATCAATTTGTAATGTTCTAAAGAGATACATTATGATTAAGTATATCGCAAGGAATGATTAAAATACATGCACTTAGCTAAGTATGCAAAACCATAGTCATGAGCAATCTAAGTTTCTAAAATATACAACTAATTAATGTAGGTGTTTAGCTGCCAAAGTGACTCAGTTATTGAAACTTATAAGATATTCTCATGCATAAGTATGAAAGTATTTTCAAATTATCTTATACAATCACTTGCCCAAAAGAGATTATTGTATTTAGTAATTTGGAATAAACATGAAGCATTATGATTGAAGGTATATTGGTTTAAAAGATTTGCTTACTCAAAGGGGATGGATTTTTTGAAAACAATGATATTTTTATATTCACTTCATATGAAAAATACTTAATAGCATATTATAATTTTTACCAAAAAGGAAATTTATAATAATACACATGAATTTTTAATTTAATTACAAATAATACATCATAGACTAATGTTATTTGTACGAATTGTTATTCATATGTGACAAAAGTGTACCTGAACAAAGTGATTAAAACTCTTACTCACATTAAACTCCAGGTTATATTGAAAAAATTCAATTGCCTGCTATCCTTTATTCTATATTCAATTCCTTTTCAGTCTAATAGACTTGGCGGCAATATTCTATGGCTCCTCCTAGATGGTATTTAGGTGTATCAATGAAAAATTAACTGTTCCTAGCAGCTTTTGGATTAAACAAGAATCTATTATCTGGTATCCAGTTCCTCCATGTATCATTTTCTGGTGTGAGGGTAAGCCCTCCAGCATTAATCCTGTAGAGGGCAAACCATCAAAATAATTTTTACTTCCTGCCGGGGTACCTGAACAACCACAGCAGGGATGAAACTTTCGGGAGCCAAAAGACTTCAATGGCGTTTTCTAGATGTGATCCTTCAATTGATTATAAATCTTACGTAGATCGTGACCAGAAATTCCTTGATGACAGGTAAACTACTACTATTATTGACATTCAATTTTGATAATTGCCAAAATCAAGAAGCTGAAACATTGATTATAGCATTGGCTAGATATTAATCAGATAAAGAAACAAAGAAATAGCGACGTAAAAATTAGGTGCCGTTAAAGAATTTTTAATAGTGGAGTAACAGGTCCTTTGTTTTTTTCTTCACCGACTCATGCCTGTCTCCATGTGATGCAGAAACCCTTAAAGAATTTACTAGTTTTTTTGTCCTTTACTTTTTGGTGTGGAAACTGGAAAATATTGCAGTTTCCTTATTACAGATTAATAAAGATTTGAGAGCCTGTTAAAGTAGATGAATTATTGGGGAGGTGGGAGGGCAGTCTATAAAGTAAGATCGTCTTTTTCTGGGTCACTTTAAAAAAGAGGCTACATAGAAACCTAATCCCTCTGTCCCTAGTGCGGAAAAGAACCAACGTGATTTCGTTCATGGACAATCTGGTCCTTCCCAGTAATTCACTCGCTGTTAATGGTGAGAAAAAGATATGCTTTTCTGAAAAGAGTTGATTAGAAAAGACGTCCAGCAATGAAATTAATAACTTCAAAAATCATGACACAACTTTAGAAAATAATGAGATAATTTAATTTCAATAATTTCTTGGAAGATATGTCCAATTTGAGTTAGAGAGTTTATCGGTAACCAGTAAAATTGGTATTTTAAATATAATTTAGAGCGTTTGCAATTGATGGTATTAAAAGAAAAAAAGGAGGTCAACTCATCTGCAATTGACATTTTCTTTTTGTGGAAAGCTTCAATAGGTTTGATCATTTAGTTTAGGGATTAGAAATGATTCATTGGTTTATGACCAAGCAAGCTGTCTCATATCATGAAAACCAGCAATAACAAACTGTGCACATGATTATCTAAAATCAGTAGTGAAGAGAAAAAAAATTCATCTGCAAGTCCTATGGCAGTTCAAGTGTTTAACCCTTCCACTAATCTGAAGCCAAGATTCTATAATTCAGATAACAATTAATTAACTGTGTGCAATATCAAGGCAACTTGATGTTAGTGAAAAAATAAAAATCATTTTATTCAAGAAATCACATTGGAATTTTGGAAAGCCAGTTTCATATAACCTGTGTCACGGATATGTCGATGGGACATGGCTTGAGGGTGATCTTTAACTGCCAGCGTATAGGTTCCTGGCATGTTAAATCTCATTAATATTTCTGAATTTGACATGTTACAGACTTACAGTTATATGATGATTGATTTTGAAGATCACATGACTTTGTCAAATTTTTTGGGAGAGAACTTAGGATGCAAAAGTCTTGATATTCAGCAAGTTCCTGTGACTGACTGGAAGTAAACACGAACGATTAGTGATTCATTGCTCAAATCATGTGCCTTCAGCTATTTAGCAACTCTGGGACTCTTTAATTGCTGAGGTCATAGTTTATCATTGGCTAGAGGGCCTTAAAAACCATGCATGGAGCAACAACTTAGAAGACTAATTATTCTAACTGGAAACAAACATAAATAGATATACATTTACTTCAGAATATCTTGGACTATTATTTTACAAGCACTTCATACACAATCCATTATCCATCATTTAGCAGAAGTTGAACCTGGGGTTGTAATTTGTTTTGAGTCAGCCCTCGATTCGGTTTTATTTGCTTTGCTGGAGTTCATATAACATCCTGATGTCTTGGCCCGTCAGGTTAATAGCAGATTTTAAATGTTGACATGACATGAGTGATCTTCGTTCCCTGGTAAAGCCCTTGTATTAGTTTGCCATATTATTATATCAAAATTGACAGAAATGAAATTTTCCTGCCAATGAACAGATCCTAGGAACAAAAGAATAGAAATAACAACATTTATTCTTCAACAAATTTGATAGATCTGACCTGCATAAGTTTACTAATTTTTAAGAACATTAATCCACAGCTGATTGATACACTTCTCTTCACAATTTAGGGTATTGGGGGAAGGGGGAAGAAATTTAAGTTTCTCCATTTTTCACCCGTCGCTAATAAAACCAACAAATAGTTTACAGATATCAGAAACTGCTGAAATTATGATCATAATTTGTACCTTGAATTAATGGAGATTATCTAGGGCCAGCAAACTTCAACTGGGAGAATATTTCACTAGCAGATGTATCTGAGCCATTGTTGCCTACTATGGACTGTTCATTTTCTTCAACTGGAAAGCTACTGGTTGGTAAATGGAGAAGCTCGGGCAGTCCAAACTGCAATGAAACATTTGTGGTGCTTTCACCTGGGTCTTCTCTGTTTATTCCGGTATGTAGGCTCAATGCATATTCTAAGTCCCATAGCACATCATGCATCGTAGGTCTATTACTACCATTTGCTTCCAAACACTTCCCAACTATTTCACCAAATTTTCTAAACGAATTCGGGTTTTTTTATCCACTAGGGAAGGATCAATAATTTTTTCAAGCTGCCCTTTCTTTAGCCAAAACAAACCCCAATCTGCTAGGTTCACCTCCTCCTTCTGATGTGACTTGATAATGGCTGGTCTCCGCACAAAGAACTTCTAAAAGTACCACTCCAAAAGAGTACACATCAGATTTTTCTGTCAACTCTACAGACATAAAGTATTCTGGATCCAAATAACCAATGCTACCTTTTACAATTGTATTATCCAGGGTTAGATCAGAATGACTTGATTTTGAAATACCGAAATCAGATACTTTAGCTTTGTAATTTTCATCTAGCAATATATTTGTTGACTTAACATCACGGTGAATAATTTTCACAGCTGAACCTGTGTGCAGGTGATGGAGGGCTGTTGCTGAGCCAATGCAGATCTCAAGTCTTTTCTCCCATGACAATCCATTTTGTTTAGAACAGCCATTTGTGTCATATAGATTATCTCTAAGATTCCCCTTTTCCATGAATTCATAAACCAATATCATTTCAGACCTTTCATCACAGTATCCGATCAAGGAAACAAGGTTACGATGGCGAGTTCGGGAAAGTACCATTATCTCTGTCTGGAATTCCGCGAGACCCTGCTTGTATCCTGGTTCCCTTCGTTTAACAGCGACTTTCTTACCATGAAGAGTTCCAACATATACTTTTCCAAATCCACCCTCACCAATGAAAAGTTTTGAGTCAAAATCTTGTGTTGCTTGCAGTATTTCAGCAAAGGGTATCCTTAATTCAAGGTCCAAACCAAGACCAACAGTTCTCGCAGTTGACATGTCATTTTCACTCCATCCAGGAAAAGCCAAAGAAGATGGCAAACGTGGAATTTCAGCCGCATCTACTTTCTTGCAAACTAGACGAATCATCACGACCGCCATTATAATGAATGCAAAAGCCAGACCAAGTGAACCGGCAATAATGAACAAAATTTTGTTCTTGGGCTTGGGTGGCAGTGGCACAAAAGACGAATATGAATTTTCCATTAGCTGCATAATCTCAAGGCCATTCAAAAAGGCAATTTGATATCTTTCATCTTTAGGAGGGGCAACACTTATGTCAATATTTCCAGATTTAACAGAATCAACAACAAAATCAGCATAAAATGGAGTTGACAGCCTATTAACTATCTCATATGGACTGATAAACTGACAAAAATTTCCGTTGATACAGAAATTGAGCCCAGGATAATAAAGTGTGTGGGTAATAAAATCACAGAAATGCGCCCGAACAAAGTGCTTAGAATGCTCGTTGACTTTAAAACGCCAAGTAATATTCGAAAACTTCTTGCTGCTATTAGTTGAATTCAATTCTTTGGCAGTCACATAGACTTCCTCCGGGGCAATATACATAGTTGAACCATTAGCTCCACGTTGTACAAATTTTAATTCATCGTAGGTGGTTGAATTTTCAGCAGATACTGGGAAGAGCAAAAACTGGTCATCTGATATCCAAAACCTCATAAGTGTATCCATGATGTTGGAACCTCCAACATTGATTCTATAAGCTTTTTGCAAAACATTGGAAAGTAAACCACTATAATTGCCTTTAATCCCAGACAAATTTATGTGTGTGGCGTAATCGGGGATGAAGCCATTAGGGGCAAGAAAGACTTCAATGGCATTTACAAAAGCCAAACATGATATTTGAGAAGGTATGAAGTAGATCGAGAATTCACCAGCTCCAATTGTAAGCAAGAATTCCTTAACCACTGTGGATTCATTGCTATTTTTCATGGTAAAATTCGACAACAGTAAAAGCAATGGAGTTGAGGCATTAAGTTGGGCTGAGACATTAAACACAGCATCCGCTAAGCTGGCAGAAGTTGAGAAAGCAAAGAAATGAAGACGTACCAGGTACGTGCCATTTTGTTTTATTTCAAGCTTATAAGGAGAAGGGCGTCTGAATATTCTTGCTGTTTGATATAGCACTGGTGTATCACCTGAAGGTTTAGTGTCTTGGACAGGTTTGCTTCCTTTTCCGGAGAAGGGACCGTCTCCTGTGAAGGTCCTGCTTCCGAAGGTGACACTAGACTTTGATCCACAGTTAATGAAGTGCTCATAAGGAAGAGTGTAAGTATTATCAAAAGCTTCAGCTGGTGGGAGAAGAAAGAGTGAACAGACAAGGAGTAGTAGGAGAAGTAAGAGAAGAACCGTGAAAGAGTGAAGCATTTCCACAGAAACTACCGGTTGTTGCTGCTTTTACAGTGAGGGGAATTATTAAGATAATCCTGGTCAGATGAATTAAAATTAGTGATAAACGTGCATCGCCACCGCAAGGAAATAATAGAGCTTTTTCTAAAGACTTCCGGTTGACTTGAATTGGATTTGTTAGAGACGTAAAGTTACGTAAATACCCTGGAAAAGTTTAGAACCAAGGATAAAAATCAGTTTGGCCCCAACCTTTCATTTCTTATCTTTATTCCCACGTGAAATAGACCCCAGAAGTAGGCAACTGATCGCAGATACTTTAGTTGTTTGGAAATAAGGGATTCGCAAAAGGCAGTTTCTTAGAAGTTGCTCGCTTTTATATTTGAAAGCGACATGTAGCTTTCTCTTTTCTTAAGAATCAACCGGTCACGGGCAATTTTATGGTTATTACCTTGCAATGCCTCAGTCTATATAATTTTTCTACGGTAGAGTCAATTTGACATTTGTAGTCTCCACATTCAAGTGTCTTTGTTCTTGCCAATAAAATCATGCTTTCAGAGAAACACTATCGGGCTTGCATGTTGCAATTCCAAAGCCCATGTTGCTGTTCTCTTTGTCTCACCAAAATCAGTATGCAAACGCTTGTCTTTCGTGGTATTGACACCAACATTGATCATTCTGCATTTTCTCTCTGGATTCTAAAGTCTTTACGATAAATTGTTAGGGAATTAAAAAGTGAATGACGGTTATATGAATTTTGTTAGAATTTTTTGGGAAATGAATAGCTATTAATTAGTGTTTTTATAGTTTAATAAAATATATTGATAAATTTTGTTCTAGTATGTGATAAGTATAAAAGCTTAAATAATTAATTATGATCACTTATATATAGGTTTTATACATTTTACAAGGTTAGAATGGTTTATCGGTTGTGTCGACCTTTGACATGATAAACCTTGGATAGGGAATTTTTAGGGTTTTAATAATATTTTGCTAAGCTCCAACTCTTCACTTCTAATGAACAATATTTACCTATCGAGTCGTCAATAAAAGAAAAGTAAAGAGAAAAACCTAGTATCTTCAAGAATTGGTATTGGTTTCACTTTTAATTATGTTTGCACAAACAAGTATGCAATATGATTAAATTTGTTATTCTAATATTTACATATGTTTCTTGAACTTTAAAATTATGCGTACATGTGGTATCAAAGCCTTCTTATGTGAAGTATTTTTCTTTATCCCAAGTCTTCTAATTCTCCTGAATATAACTAGTGCATTCTTATATGATAGTTGCTAATTACCAATATGATTGGACTTAGGATCCAAATTTATGATTTTAAATTATAATTTTGCATCAAATAAGTTTTTTTGACAAATTTTGTGATTATCACAATCCAACTATCTAATTTTATTTTTCTAAAATTGATTTGAGGCTTTTATTTTCCTCTGTGAGAGGATTAAAACTATGTATTGAACGTTTATTAATTCATCTTATAGAGAAAGAAATAGGGGTTTTAAACATTTGGGTTCAAGATTTGAACAAATTCAAGATTTAATTAAAACTTTGATATTTTATGTGTTTTAATCAAAATTGGTTATTGAATATTGTTACCCATATGTTTTAAACTTGAAACATGTGTTTTAGTTACATGTAATTTAGGTTTTAATTGATCAATTGAGAAGAAACTATAAATGGGTTATGTGTGTTATTTTGTTTTGATGCAATTTGAAGCATGAATTTTTTAGATATATGTGTTAATTAAATTTTAGAGCATTTAATTGTATTAAAATTCAAGGAAAGCATGAAAAACCTTAGAAAGAAAATTAAGTAACAAAAATAGGTCAAGAATAGCTATGAACATGAAATTTTGTTCTCAAATTCATTGTGATTTACGTTTTTTTTATGCATATTGTGTCATAGGTTTTGTAAATCAATATATTAATTGTATGTTTAAGGTTTAATTGTAAAAGAAATCATCAAAATTGGTTTAAATTTTGAAATAAACCTAAATCAGGTCAAATTTGACCAATCAAGTTGGGTCAACTCAGCTAGAGCTGGGAGATGAATAGTGCTAATCATGACAATGCTAATTCGATGAATAATACTAGTTAGTGAATAGTATCAGAATAAAAAATCGACATGTTTGGACTTATTTCGTGTCCATTTTCAACACCGCTTATTCTGTTAGTTTCAAAATTTAATGCCACATTTATTTATTATTTTTATGAAAGTTTTAAAAGATAAAATATTTATTATATAATATTTATGCATGATTAAATTATTATTATATTTTATACACATGAATTCTATTATTTTATAATAAAATATTTTGGTACGCTTGAAGTCTATTGAAGGTACGTACTCTCCCTATATAAAATTAAATTTTAAATACACTTAACTTGAAGTTATGTACGTAATTGAATAAATTAAGTAAAATTTATTTTACTAAATTTTGGATTTTTGTTTGAATGCAACGTTGATTCTTAAGACAAATTGGATTTAAACTCCATAAGATTTTGGAGCTGCTATTATTTTATTGTTTTTTTCCATAATTAGATAATACTAAATAATATTTATTTAAAATAATTGGAGTTTAAAATTGTTTCTTTGATTTTTTTCTTGATTTATGAAATCTTTATTTTTGGTTCATGATACATAAGAATTAAGTATCGAATGAAAATATTCAATTATTTATAAAATCCATGACACTTGGTTTGAATGTAACAAATTACTTTTTGATCTAATGAGACATATCTAGTTTAATTGTGTACTCTTAGCCTAAATGTAAATATATGTGTTAAGTAAATTTTAGAGCATTTAATTGCATTAAAACTCAAGGAAAATATGAAAAATCTAAAAAAAAATCAAGTAATAAAAATGGGTCAAGAATGGCTATAAACAAGAAAATTTTGTTCTTAAATTCATGGTGATTTATGTGTTTTTTATGCATATTGTGGCATAGGTTTTGTAAATCCATATGTTAATTATATGTTTAAAGGTTTAATTACAAAAAGAAAAAAAATTGGTTTAAAAATTTAAATAAACCTAAACCGGGTCAAATTTGATCTAGTCAAGTAGGGTCAACTTGGTTGAAACTAGGAGATTAACAGTGATGAGTCATAACAATGCTGACTCGGTAAATAGTACTGAGTCAATATATAATGCCAGAATAAAAAAATTGACTCGTTTGAACTCATTTTGCATCTGTTTTTAATGTTGTTTGTTCTTTTAATTTCAAAATTTTATGCTGTATATATTTATTATTTTTATAAAATTTTAAATGGCATAAAATATTTATTATACAATATATATGCATGATTAAATAATTATTATTTTTGTGCACATGAATTCTGTTATTTTATTTTATAATATAATATTTTGGCATGCTTGGAGTTTATTGAAGGTATGTATTCTCCCTGTATGATATTTAAATTTTATGTACTCTCAACTTGAAGTTATGTGCATAATGAATAAATTAATTAAATTTTATTTTACTAATTTTTGGACTTTTGTTTGAATGTAACATGGATTGTTAAAACAATTTGGATTTAAACTTCACTAGGTTTTGGTACCATTAATATTTTATTGGTATTTTTTCATAATTATATAATATTAAATAATATTTATTTGAAATAAGTTGAGTTTAAAATTGTTGCCTTGATTTATTTTTTAATGTATCATTGTTGATTTATAAAATTTTTATTTTTGGTACATGATGCAAAAAGAATTAAGTATTGAATGAAAATATTAAATCATCCATAAAATTCAAGACACTTGGTTTGAATGCAATAAATTACTTTTTGATTCAGTGAGACACATTTGGTTTAAGTATATCTTAAGAAAAGATCATACCTATAATGATCCATCGAGATACATATTAATTATTATATTTATGTATGATTAAATAATTATGCACATGAATTTTGTTATTTTATTTTATAATAAAATATTTTGGCATATTTGAAGTTTATTGAAGGTACTACTCTCCATATATGATATTTAAATTTTGCGTACTCTTAACCTAAAGTTACGTGCATAATTGAATAAATTAAGTAAATTTTATTTTACTAATTTTTGGACTTTTGTTTGAATGCAACATGGATTAGTAAGGCAATTTGAATTTAAACTTCATGAGGTTTTGGCTTCACTATTATTTTATTGGTATTTTTTTATAATTAGATAATATTAAATAATATTTATTTGAAATAAGTGGAGTATAAAATTGTTGTCCTAATTTATTTTTTCCTTGGTCTATATTGACATAATGTATTATTGTTGATTTGTGAAATCTTTATTTTTGGTACATGATACAAAAAGAATTAAGTATTGAATGAAAATATTAAATTATCCATAAAATTCAAAGCACATGGTTTGAATGTAATAAATTACTTTTTGATCTAGTGAGATACATCTGATTTAAGTATCTTACAAGAAAATATCATACGTATAATGATCCATCAAGATACGTATTAATTATTAGTGTTTTACGCAAAAAAATCAATTTTTAATGATCTAAGGAGATACATTATGATTAAGTATCGTGTAAGAAATGATTAAAATGTATGTACTTAGTTAAGTATGTAAAACTATAGTAATGAACAATTTAAGTTTCTCGATGTGAAAATATACAATTAATTAACGTGAGTGTTTGGTTGTCAAAATAACTTATTTATTAAAACTTATAAGATTTTCTTATGTGCAAGAATAAAAGTATTTTCAAATTATCTTATATAATCGCTTTCCCAAAATAGGTTATTGTATTTGGTAATTTTGAATGGCTATGAAATATCATAGTTGAAGGTATATCGATCTAAAATACCTATCTGTCTAAAAGAGATATGATTTTTGAAAACTAAAATATTTTTATATTCGCTTTATATGAAAAATACCTAATAATATATCATATTCTCTACCTAAAGAAAAATTTATGATAATACACTTAAAATTTTCAGTTTAATTATAAATAACATATCGTTGACTAATATTACTTGTACGGATTGTTCCTCGCGACAAAAGTGCACCCTAACAAAGTGATTAAAACTCTTACATTAGAACTCCAAGTTATATTGAAAAATTCAATTACCTACTATAGACTTCGTGGCAATATTCTGATGCTCCACCTAGTTGGTATTTAGGTGTATCAGTGAAAAATTAACTGTTCTTAGCAGCTTTTGGATTAAAAAAGAATCTATCATCTGGTCCCCAGTTCCTCCATGTATCATTTTCTGGTGTGAGGGTAAACCCTCCAGCATTAAACCTGTAGAGGGCAAACCATCGAAATTATTTTTACTTCCTGCTGGGGTACCTGAACAAGCACAGCTGGGATGAAACTTTCAGGGGCAAAAAGACTTATTTACAAAAGCTAGATGTGATCCTTCAGTCGATTCTAAATCTTCCCACGTAGATTGTGACCAAAAATTCCTTGATGACAGGTAAACTACTATTATTCTTGACATTAAATTTTGATAATTGCCAAAATTGATTATAGCATTGGCTAGATTTAAATCAGATGAAGAAACAAAGAAATAGCAACGTGCAAAGTAGGTGCCATTAAAGAATTTTTAATAGTGGAGTAACATTTTATTTTCTTTTTCTTCATTGACTCGTGTCCGTCTCCATGTGATGCAGAGCTCATTAAAAAATTTACGAGTTTTTCTTTTTCCCTTTGCTTTTTGGTGTGGAAACTGGAAAGTATTGCAATTTCCGTGTTACAGATTAAAAAAAGATTTGAGAGCCTGTAGATGAATTATTGGGGGTCTATAAAGTAAGATAGTCTTTTTCTGGGTCACTTTAATAAAGAAGCAACATATAAACCCAATCCCTCCGTCCCTCATGTGGAAAAGAACCAACGTGATTTCGTTCATGGACAATCGGATCCTTCCCAGCAATTCACTCGCTGTTGATGGTGAGAAAAAGATATGCTTTTTTGAAAAGAGTTGATTGGAGAAGAAGTCAAGCAATGAAATTAATAACTTCAAATGAAAATCATGACACAACTTTAGAAAGGAATGAGATAATTTAATTTCAATAATTTCTTGGAAGTTATGTCCAATTTTTGTAGAGAGTTTATCAGTAACTAGCAAAATTGGTTTTTTAAATATAATTTAGAGCGTTTACAATTGATGATATTAAAAGAAAAAAAGGAAGGAAAATTCATCTGCAAATGACATTTTCTTTATGTGGAAAGGTTCAATAGGTTTGATCATTTAGTGTAGGGATTAGAAATGATTCATTGGTTTATGACCAAGCTGTCTCATATTGGCCCAAAGCTGTCTCATATCATGAAAACCAGCAATAACAAACTGTGCCCATGATTATCTAAAATCAGTGGTGAAGAGAAATAAAATTCATCTGCAAGTCCTATGGCAGTTCAAGTGCTTAACCCTTCCACTAATCAGAAGCCAAGATTCTATAATTCAGTTAACAATTAATTAACTGTGTGCAATATCAAGTCAACTTGATGTTAGTGAAAAAATAAAAATCATTTTATTCAAGAAATCACATTGGAATTTTGGAAAGCCAGTTTCGTATAATCTGTGTCACAGATATGTTAGTTGGACATGGCTTGAAGGTGATCTTTAACTGCCAGCATATAGTTTCTGGCATGTTAAATCTCATTAATATTTCTGAATTTGACATGTTACAGACTTACCGTTATATGATGATTGATTTTGAAGATCTCGTGAATTTGTCAAATTTTTTGGGAGAGAACTTAGGATGCAAAAGTCATGATATTCTGCAAGTTCCTCTGAGTGATTGGAAGTAAACAAGAATTATTAGTGATTCATTGCTCAAATCATGTGCCTTCAGCTATTTAGCAACTCTGGTACTCTGTAATTACTGAGGTCGTAGTTTACCATTGGCTAGAGGGTCTTCTAAAACTCATGCATGGAGCAACAAGTTAGAAGACTAATTATTCTAACTGGAAAAAAACATAAATAGATATACATTTACTTCAGAATATCTTGGATTATTATTTTACAAGCACTTCAGACATAATCCACCACACCACCCATCATTTAGCAGAAGTTGAACCCGGGGCTGTAATTTGTTTTGAGTCAGCCCTCGATTCAGTTTTATTGATTTGCTGGAGTTCATATAACATCCTGATGTCTTGGCCCGTCAGGTTGATAGCAGATATTAAATGTTGACATGATATGAGTGATCTTCCTTCCCTGGTAAAGCCCTTGTATTAGTTAGCCATACTATTACAGCAAAGTTGACAGAAATGAAATCTTCCTGCCAAAGAACAGATCCTAGTAACAAAAGAATAGAAATAACAACATTTATTCTTCAACAAATTTGATAAATCTGACCTGCTTAAGTTTACCAATTTTTAAGAACATTAATCCACAGCTGATTAATACACTTCTCTTCACAATTAAGGGTATTGAGGGAAGGGGGAAGAAATTTAAGTTTCTCCATTTTTCACCCGTTGCTAATAAAAACAATAAATCATTAACAGATATCAGAAACTGCTGAAATTATGATCATATTTGGTACCTTGAATTAATGGAGATTATCTAGGGCCAGCAAACTTCAACTGGGAGAATATTTCACTAGCAGATGTATCTGAACCATTGTTGCCTACTATGGACTGTTCATTTTCTTCAACTGGAAAGCTACTGGTTGGTAAATGGAGAAGCACGGGCAGCCCAAACTGCAATGAAATATTTGTGGTGCTTTCACCGGCGTCTTCTCTGTTTATTCCAGTATGTAGGCTCAATGCATATTCTAAGTCCCATAGCACATTATGCATCGTTGGCCTATTACTACCCTTTGCCTCCAAACACTTCCCAACTATTTCACCAAATTTTCTAAACGAATTAGGGTTTATTTTATCCACTAGGGAAGGATCAATAATTTTTTCAAGCTGCCCTTTCTTTAGCCAAAACAAACCCCAATCTGCTAGGTTCACCTCCTCCTTCTGAGGTGAGTTGATAACAGCAGGTCTAGCACAGAGAACTTCTAAAAGTACCACTCCAAAAGAGTACACATCAGATTTTTCTGTCAACTCTACAGACATAAAATATTCTGGATCCAAATAACCAACACTACCTTTTACAATTGTATTATCCAGGGTTAGATCAGAATGACTTGATTTTGAAATACCGAAATCAGATACTTTAGCTGTGTAATTTTCATCTAGCAAGATGTTTGTTGACTTAACATCACGGTGAATAATTTTCACAGCTGAACCTGTGTGCAGGTGATGGAGGGCTGTTGCTGAGCCAATGCAGATCTCAAGTCTTTTCTCCCATGACAATCCATTTGGTTTAGAACAGCCATTTGTGTCATATAGATTATCTCTAAGATTTCCCTTTTCCATGAATTCATAAACCAATATCATTTCAGACCTTTCATCACAGTATCCGATCAAGGAAACAAGGTTACGATGGCGAGTTCGGGAAAGTACCATTATCTCTGTCTGGAATTCCGCAAGACCCTGCTTGTATCCTGGTTCCCTTCGTTTAACAGCGACTTTCTTACCATGAAGAGTTCCAACATATACTTTCCCAAATCCACCCTCACCAATGAAAAGTTTTGAGTCAAAATCTTGTGTTGCTTGCAGTATTTCAGCAAAGGGTATCCTTAATTCAAGGTCCAAACCAAGACCAACAGTTCTAGCAGTTGACATGTCATTTTCACTCCATCCAGGAAAAGCCAAAGAAGATGGCAAACGTGGAATTTCAACCGCATCTTCTTTCTTGCGAACTAGACGAATCATCACGACCGCCATTATAATGAATGCAAAAGCCAGACCAAGTGAACCGGCAATAATGAACAAAATTTTCTTCTTGGGCTCGGGTCGCAGTGGCACAAAAGACGAATATGAATTTTCCATTAGCTGCATAATCTCAAGGCCATTCAAAAAGGCAATTTGATATCTTTCATCTTTAGGAGGGGCAACACTAATGTCAATATTTCCAGATTTACCGGAATCAACAACAAAATCAGCATAAAATGGAGCTGACAGCTGATTAATTGTCTCGTATGGACTGATCAACTGACAAAAATTTCCATTGATACAGAAATTGAGCCCAGGATAATTAAGTGAGGGGGTAATAAAATCACAGAAATGCGCCCGAACAAAGTGCTTAGAATGCTCATCGACTTTAAAACGCCAAGTAATATTCGAAAACTTCTTGCTGCTATTAGTTGAATTCAATTCTTTGGCAGTCCCATAGACAGACTCTGGGGCAATATACTTAGTTGAACCATTAGCTCCACGTTGTACAAATTTTAATTCATCATAGGTGGTTTGTCTGTTTTCAGTAAATACTGGGAAGAGCAAAAATTGGTCATCTGATATCCAAAACCTCATAAGTGTATCCGTCTCTTCCGTGATGTTGGGACCTCCAACATTGATTCTATAAGCTTTTTGCAAAACATTGGAAAGTAAACCACTATAATTGCCTTTAATCCCAGACAAATTTATGTGTGTGGCGTAATCAGGGACGAAGCCATTAGGGGCAAGAAAGACTTCAATGGCATTTACAAAAGCCAAACATGATATTTGAGAAGGTATGAAGTAGAGCAAGAATTTACCAGCTCCAATTGTAAGCAAGAATTCCTTAACCACTGTTGATTCATTGCTATTTTTCATGGTAAAATTCGACAATAGTAAAAGCAATGGAGCTGAGGCATTAAGTTGGGCTGAGACATTAAACACAGCATCCGCTAAGCTGACAGAAGATGAGAAAGCAAAGAAATGAAGACGTACCACGTACGTGCCATTTTGCCTCATTTCAAGCTTATAAGGGGAAGGGCGTCTGAATATTCTTGCTGTTTGATATAGCACTGGTGTATCACCTGAAGGTTTAGGGTCTTGGACAGGTTTGCTTCCTTTTCCATAGAAGGGATCTCCTGTGAAGCTCCTGATTCCAAAGGTGACACTAGACTTTGATCCACAGTTAATGAAGTGCTCATCAGGAAGAGTGTAAGTATCATCAACAGCTTCAGCTGGTGGGAGAAGAAAGAGTGAACAGAAAAGGAGTAGCAGGAGAAGTAAGAGCAGAACCGTGAAAGAGTGGAGCATTTCCGCAGAAACTGCCAGTTGTTGGTACTTCTACAGTGAGGGGAAGTATTAGATAATCCTGGTTAGGTGAATTAAAGTTAGTGATAAACACGCATTGCCACGGCAAAGAAATAATAGAGCTTTTTCTCATCTTTAAAAAAAAGACTTGTGGTTGACTTGAATTGCCTTTTGTTAGACACGTAAAATTATATAAATACCCTGAAAAAGCTTAGAACCAAGGATAAGAATAAGTTAGGCCCCAACCCTTTCATTTCTTAACTTTATTCCCAGGTGAAATAGACCCCATAAATAGACAATTGACCGCAGATACTTTAGTTGTTTGGAAATAAGGGATTTGCAAAAGCCAGTTTCTTAGAAGTTGCTTGCTTTTACAGTTGAAAGCACCATGTTGCTTCCTCTTTTCTTAAGAATCAATTCCTCTTTTCTTAAGAATCAATCGGTCATTGGCAAACTTTGTCTACATAATTTTTCTACAGTAGAATCAATTTGACGTTTGTAGTCTCCAAATTTAAGTGCGTTTGGGCTTTGCCAACAAAATCGTGCTTTTAGAGAAACACTATCGGGCTTGCATGCTGCAATTCCAAAGCCCATGGTGTTGTTCTCTTTGTCTCACGAAAATAAGTATGCAAACGCTTGTCTTTCATGGACCATGGTATTGACACTAACATTGATCATTCCTCTGCATTTCCTCCCTGGATTCTAAAATCTGTGTACGGGAAATTATTAGGGAATTAAAAGGTGAATGACAGCTATATGAATTTATGTACCAAACATTTTAATCTGCCATGGTTCATTGGAAGTTGTCTATGTTACAAAATACATGCCTAAATTACAAATTTTGTCCATTGAAGGAAATCAGATTGGTACAACAAATAAAGTTTAAAAAAAAAAAAAAAGAGAAAAAAAAAGATAGCTTCCTGCAGTTCTATTCCATGGTTAATGCCACTGGGATACTCCAGAACTCAGACCACATAAAGTGACTTGTTTCATGTATGGCTGCATTAATATAGATGTGTGATAAGCAGAAGAAAACATTTCAACCATCTTTGTGTAGGTGAATGAAGTTTTAATTCAAAGAATCTTTATTGATAATTCAAAACAAATTTTCTTGAGATTCAAAAAAAATAAAAGCTTTCATTTTTTTGTTCTGAGTTTATTCGAAACCACTTGAATTATAAAGGGGTCAGAGTTACTTAGTTTTCACAGTTTTTTAGACAACAAAAGTGCATTCAACACCAATATAGTGATGGAGTAGTAAGTAAAAAGACAGATTACCAGCCAGTTGAGACTATCTGCCATCATCAATCCTCAGCTGGGAGAAAACGCCACTAGCTGTTGTGTCAGAACCATCAGCTTTTTCCATAGGCGCATCATCTTTCTCAATTGGTAAGTTATTCGAAGGCAAACGCTGAAAAGGTCGTGATGAAAAGTTCAGAGAAGCATCTATGGCACTGTCCTCGTAAGGCTCTCTGCGGACTGCAGTTTGCTGTAGCTGCAATGTGTATTCCAAGTCCCAGCAGATATCAAGCATTGTAGGCCTGTTGGCTCCAGTTGGTTTCAGACATTTCTCAACTATTTCACTGAATTTTCTCAATGAATTAGGATTAATCTGGTCAGCCACTGAAGGATCAATAATCTTTTCAAGTTCCCCTTTCCTTAACCAAAACAGCCCCCACTCAGCTAAATTTTTCTCCTCCTGCCTGTGTGAGTAGATGATAGCCGGCCTAGCACAAAGCACTTCAAGGAGTACCACACCAAAAGAATAAACATCAGATTTTTCTGTTAACTGAAGGCATCTAAGATACTCGGGATCAAGATAACCGAAGCTCCCTTTTATGTCTGTGCTGAACTCATCTGGATCAAGATCACCTGATTTGGAAAGGCCAAAATCCGCCACTTTTGCCACATATTCTTCATCAAGCAAGATGTTTGTGGACTTAACATCACGGTGAATGATTCCTCCATCTGAACCGGTGTGGAGGTAATGAAGACCCTTTGCAGCACCAATACAAATCTCAAGTCTTTGCTTCCAAGTCAATAAAGATAATGGAGATGATCTCTCCGGATCCCCATGCAAGCTGTAAAGATGATCTCTGAGAGTCCCCTTCTCCATGAACTCATAAACCAGTATCATTTCAGACCCTTCATCACAATAGCCAATTAGGGAAACAAGATGGCGATGACGAATCTTGGATAGAACCATGACCTCGGTTTGGAATTCTGGAAAGCCCTGGCCATGTTTTGACTCGCTTCGTTTGACTGCCACTTTGAGACCATTTCGTAGAGTTCCCTTATACACTTTACCAAAGCCTCCTTCCCCAATCAACAACTTAGCCTCGAAGTTATTGGTTGCCTCTATTATTTCAGCAAAAGGCATCTTTAATTTAAGGTTTGGAACAGGAGGGGGATTGATAGATTTTCTGCTTAGTCCAATATAAGGGCTTGCTCCTCCAAAAGGAAGGGTACCATATGAAGCCCAGGGTTCAAAAGGATCTGTTTTTCTGCGTTTCTTAAACCACAAGAATACCACTATCAAACTACAGATGACAAGAAACCCAATGACTGAACCAATTATGATAAACAGTAGAGGCTTCCTTTTTGGCTCACTTATCCCTAGTTCCAAGCCTGGTTCTGTGATGAACTCCATGATCTCGACTCCATTCAGGTAAGCAAATTTAGAGATGGATCCATCCCAAGGGACAACACTAATACTAATAAAGTCAGAACCACCCGAGTCAACCACAAAATCATAGTAGAATGGAACTGCTGTGTTAACGGTATACTCGTAAGGATTGATATTTTGACTGAACTTACCGTATATAAAGAGACTGAAATTGACTACGTTCGGTGAGTCACTAATAATATCACAGAAATGGACCCGAACAAGGTGCTGCGCATTCTTACTGACATTGAAATGCCAAGTAATGTTCGTAGAATTTGATGCCTGTCCATTATTTAGAGTTACTTTTTTGCAAGTCCTATAGACACGATCTGGGACAAAGTTTTGAGAGGCTGCACTAAAGTTTTCATTATCTATACTGTCATCATAGTTTAGCCTACCATTCTGCAGATAGCTACAGTTTTCTGCCAAATTTCCAATTACCATATAGTCATCATCAGCTACCCATTCCGGTGCCACTGCTGTTGCGTCAGTAAAGGATTGACCCCCAACAATAACTCTCTGAACTGTTCTAAGTACCTGAGAGGGCAAACCTTGGTAAGGACCCATACTTCCTGCCGAAGTCACATGAGTTCGGTTATCATTAAGATTTGGAACAAGAAAAACTTCAATAGCGTTCACAAAAGCAAAAGATGTTTGATTTGCAGGGATGAAGTGAATTCTAAAGCTGGATGAATTGATAGGCACCAAGAAATCCTTAATCACAGGGAAAGAACTACTATTTCTGAGACTGAGATTGGATACCAGAGACTTATATGAAGCTGAAACATTGAATAAAGCATCCGCTAGATTACCCTGGTCCGACATGAAAGGAAAAAAATGAAGGCGTACCACATATAGACCATTGTTAGTGATATCGAAATCATACGAAAATGGGCTTGTAGAAAACCTTGCTGTTTGGTAGAGAGATGCGCCTGCTGACTGGCTGTCTGTGACAGGTTTGCTATTTCCAACAGAGAAGGAGTTGGGATTCTTGTCACCAACAAACGTCCTGCTGCGTACTGTCACAGGAGAATCTGACCCGCAGTTGATGAAGTATTTATCTGGAAAAATATAAGGTGCTGAGAGAATTGGAACAGTATAGAACTGGAGAAGAAACAAAGGCAAGAGTAAGTTAAAGCAGAGAAGCTTTTCCATTGAAACTGGCTCAAACTGTCTTCCTCTTTCTCTTATCCCTCTTTTTCCCTTGTATCTGAGCCCCAAGGACCAGTTTTAATGAATTCTGCTTTGGTTGACCTGATCTTTAAGTCGTTCGGATGCATTCTGCTTAAAAGAAAAATAATTCAGCTCCTCTGATGTTGCCAAGCAGAATAGTTTCCAAAGGAAATATCTATTTGTTCACATGTCATTTCTGATCACCGCATTTACTCCTATTTGCTTTCCCCTTTGTCCAAGAACCAACATGTCTGACTTTTCTTGCTCCAACAACAATTAGAGGTTGATAGATGAATTTCTTTATTAATGACGCGGTAGATTGTTTTCCGGTCTCTTTTAACTAATGATTTTTTTCTATTTTCTTTGTGTGTCTTCATCCGTAGTACTCCAAAATCGGCATTCGAAGATTAGTAGCATCCAGCTTAAGTCCAAGCAGGGTAACCCAAAATATGGGCTGACCGAGAGGTCCCAAAAAGCTTCAGCCCCCAACTTATAACCCTTCCAGGAAGTGGAAACTAGGTTGAAACCCATTGGAAATGAAATCTGTGTCTCAAGAATTAAATTATTTACCATTTCTTTCATCTTTTCTTGTTTACGTGAATATAATCTAAGTTAAATATTTTGGTTGAGGAAGGGAGATATGTAAAAGGATAAAAGATGAGTTGGACTGTTTTTGGATTCTATTCACAAACAGCACCAGATGGTCGGCTTTTCTCTTTGGTTCTTTTTCTTTGATTGATTCTGTTTGGCTTTACATTTGATCAAATAGGGATGGATATAAGATAGTAATTTTCTTGTCTATTCTGTACTCGAGTCTTTTTATAAATTTTATGGTTGGTAGAACAGTGAAATAGTAAGATATGAATGGGTTTGGTGGGAAGTTTTACATCGTGAAAATGACTTCCATATTAATAAATCTAAGCATTCTGCATTATTCTTCTATATTAAGCTGTTGCAATGATAGATTAAACTGAATGCCGGGAAAGATAAAATCATCGATAGAAATTGAAATATAATTTGGCAAAAATTTTTTTGGTAGATAAAAGTTTAGGGGTAAAGAAAGTTACGGTTATCTAATCTTCAATGTTAAAACAAACCGTCACTTATAAGAGAAATTTATAAAATTTTATGAGATTTTTCAAATTTACAAATTATCTATCAGAAGATCATAGAATTGGAATTTGAATATTTTGCATCAAGAACCTAAATTTTAGTTATTTGTACCAACCTCCATCAGCTAATTTGGCCAAATTTATGATAGAGTTCATAATTTTGCTTGAAACCCTTTTAGCATTCTAAGAAGCTAATTTTTCAAAATTATTGAAAATAGTTATTCAAATTCCATAAAAAGATTTATTTAAGATTGATTAAATATTATTTGATGGATAAAAAGATTTGTAAAAAAAATTTTAAGAGAAAAGATATTTTTAATATGTAAGTTTGACTTACAAAAGAAAAATTCTAAAAAGAAAGAGATGAGAGTTTATAAATAGGTGAAATTTTAATAGGACTAGATATGAGAAAAGAAGATATAAGAGAGTTGTAAGGTTTTATGGAATAGACACCCTATAGAAGAGTTGAGAATATCCACATAGATATGATGCATGTGAGTGAATTAGAGGAGATTGAGAGGGTCCACGTAAGTATAGTGCATTGGTGTACAATAGTTTGTATTTATTTGGATTGAGAATACTCCATAAAATTAGAGGAGATTAAGAGGGTCTTACGAATATTGATTGTTGAGTAAGGTTGATATGATTTATATGTTTGTAATTATGTACAACTAATGGATCTTATTTCTCATTCGTAGACTATAAGTTAATTGGATCGACTCAAGTTAAATTGTTATCTCTTGTGTGATTTTTTAATTATTTGATTTCGCTTCCGTTGGTGTGATTAGATAAGGGCTATTTGAACTAATAAGTAATATCAGAGTTGTAGTGATCTCCAGCAATTGATATCAGAATATGATTTGAGCTTTGAAAAAAGATAAATTTAAAAGAGCTCGATTTAAATGAGGAGTTCGAGTTCATGCTTTGATTGATAGGTTTGTGTAAACCTTGAAGACACATAAAAAAATATGACAATGAGACTTCTATTACAGATAGAGCTAAGCATATCTAAAATGAAGATAGATGATTTAATAAAATTTGAGTTAATGTGAAGATTATTGAGAATAGTAATTCAAATCCCATAAGAGATTTATTTGAGATTGATTAGTTATTGTCTAATGAACAAGAAGACTTACAGAATAAGAATTCTAAGAAAAAAGATATTTTTATATACAAGTTTAATTTGTAGAAAAAGATTTCTAAGAGAAAAAAGATTCTTAATAGGTAAGTTTATATACATAAATAGGTGAAGTTTCTATCGGATTAGGTATGGGAAAAAAATATAAGAAAGTTGTAAGATTTTATAGGATAGATATCTTATATGACTACAAGAGATTAACATATTTATGGGTGTGTATATTTGAGTGCACTAAAAAAGAATGAAGATCCACATAGTTATTATGCATGTGAGTGGACTAGAGGAAATTGATAGAGTCCACATAAGTATGACGCATGGGTGCACAAAGGTATATGTTTATTTGAGTTGAAAATACTCTATAAGATTAGAAGAGATTAAGAAGATCTTATGAGTATTGATTGTTGAGTGAGGTTGATATAATTTGTATGTTTGTAATTCTCTACAACTAATAAAATTTGTTTCTCATTCGTAGATGTAAATCGATTAGATAAAATCATGTTAAATTATTGTCTCTTATGTGATTATTTGATTATTTGATTATTTGATTTCGTTTTTGTTAATGTGATTGGATATTAGCTATTTGACTCAACAAGTAATATCAAAGTTATGATGATCCCGAACAAAAACTTTTACTGAGAAAAAGGTAATATGCAAGAGTGTTCTCTCTGTTTCACAACAAATATTCTTCAGCTGCAATAGCATGACTTATTGGACATCAATTTGTATGAACCGGCTTCAAATCACTTCTTTGGTGGAATGGCTAAATCCCACAAGTCCAATACCTGGCATGTGGACACAATTTTGATGGAATTTACTAAAGCCAAACATCATTTTGGTGAAGTTCAGCAGATGATTGATTTTCTAGGGCTAAGAGTAAGCAAGAATTCTTTAAATCACTGGCATTTTGCTACTGTTATTTCATGGTAATCTTCAAATTATTGAAGGAAAAAGGATGATACAACAAATAAGCTAGCTAAAAGAGGAAAAATATGACATCACAGCTAGTTAGATTGTGATGAATTATATCAAATAATTTAAATGTTAGATACTTCTCTTCCAGTCTTTGACTTATGGTACTCCCTTTCGATCCCATGCTCAATTGATCAACGGCAGAAATAGAGTATTTGGGTGATTGGGGTCCAAGGCTCCAAGCAGACAATCTGAGCCAGCATCTGAGGTAGCCCAGAACAGCTCAAGCATCCCACGTTATCATTTTTGAACCCGTGAAAATTGGGATTTGATAGATGCTCAAACCGAAAGATTTACGGCTGAAAAATAAGCGGTATCTTATGGCCCATAGTTTCGATGTTAATCTTCATTATATAATACATATACAATAGGCTGCCGACCCACTCCACCACCAAGAGTTGGCATTCTCCGTCTCTTCTCCATATATAAAACGAGGATACCATCAATGGCAACTAGAAAGAAACAAAATACAAGGCTAAAAATCAAGGCCAAGATGGTGGGTCAATGGATGGTGACTAAGCCAAGCCGGAGTGATGAAGTTTTGGAGGCAGATCAACAGCAACAAATCGCCAATCAGGTCAGAGCTCAGTTCGATTCCTTGGCCCCAAAACGACCCACCAAGCCCAACAGGAGTGAACCTGATAGTGATTTAGCAGCAAACACCCTCTCTCCAGCTGTAGACAAAAACATACCCGAGCTTATCATGTTACGATCACTTCAATCTCAATCTCAAGCATGCATTTTTTAGCGTGGTCCTATCATCTTTGTCTTTCAAGCTCTAGACTCTTTACCCTTATTTTTTTGGGTCCCTTTTTCAGTTCTGTAATTTGCTTTCGTAGGTGAAGATTTCGGTGGGAGGAAATACTGTGGTGCAAGATGAATTTGTGGAGACACAATAGTACAGGGAGCTGGATTCTATTGACAAAGAGCATCACACGGTTCTTATTCTTGACCTATTATTTTCTGACAGTAGTGTTGTTTTGTCTGAACTGTGAATTATCTTGTGCTTTAGTTTTTATTGAATTTGCATTGGTGTTTTATTTTGTTTTGTTTATTGATGACAGACAGGAAGTGGGTTTATAAGAGTGGTAAGAGAAGGAGGTGAAGGAATGAATGTCATATTCAGATGGAAAATGGACAGGGTGCTGGAAATGTAATCAAGGGGCTAACTTTCAAAAGCAACCCAGCAACAAATGACTGGATTCCTAAAGCTGATGAAGATCAGGTGTTCATGTAGGCTTTTTTTGTCAATGAGAAGAATGAAAAGGGTCATCAGAATTTGTATTGTTCTGTTCAATGATCTCAAGCCAGTTTTCTTGTGTGATTAGGTCTTTGTTTCTTCCAAGCCCAATCGGAGTGAGGGTTGTTAGATCTACACAGATGTACCAACTTTGCTTAAATTAACATTGTTGTAGTCCTGGAACAGAGAAATTGGATAAGGATAGTTTGGCGGAGTGGTTAAAACATTGATGTAAAATAAATAATTAAATTAAAGTACTTATTCATATTCTGCATTGTTCTTTGCCCTCCAGTTGTTGCAAAGATAAGCTAGTTTATTAATTGAATAATAGGAAGGTAAAATCATCAACATTTAATGGCATTGAAATGCTTATACCTGGGCCAACTAATTAATCAATCCCCTGCAATTGTATTTGAAGCCTGCTTTCTGAAAATCTTTTCAGGACTGTGCGCTTTCTCTCATATGGGCTCTCATTAGAATTTTTGGAAATGGAAATGGACTTGATTCCCACCCAAATTATTCTTGTCTTTAGCCACAATATCGTGATTTATCAGAAACCAGTTTGGCAGTTTGTATGTATCAACCTCAAGCACATCTTTGGTGGAATAAAGGCCTAAGTGGGTGAAAGGAATCAGGAATAACTCTAAACTTGAATGAAAAACCAGAACTATAAGTGAGAAATCCACAAAATTTTTTTACAAAGCCCGAATCTATTGATATATTTTTGCTGTCTTCCGGACATGGACCGAAGAATTCTCTTTTTAAAGTTTCCATTCTTGTAATATTTGCATGTGCTACCACGCGATGCATGAAGGGTGGTCCAGAAAGGTGTAATATTGAAACTCCCCAATGAAACAGAGCAGCCTATGAACCAAATTTCTTTTCTCCAATGGTTAAATTTATTTGATCAGCAGCAAGAATTTTAGGAAACTTGTTTATTTTGAGTTTTAAGCTGAAATGCTGAACAAGATGATTATAAGCTTTTTATTTACCAATTGAAGTGCAGGTTCTTATTGTTGTAACAGTGAACTTGTTATGGGAATGGCCAATCACATTTCTATGTTCTGCTCTCATCAAAAGTGAAATGATTTTTTTTTTTTAAGAAGAAAGAGAGAAGAAGGAGGTGTTAAACGGTCAGGGCATGTCGATAACGCTTAAACCCTGGTTTAATCAATTGCCGAAAGGGCTCTAGCAGTCCTGCAATAGCTACCATCTGAGTAAACAACAAAAATATAATACAAAACTGATAAAAATAAAACACGTGAAACTAAATATAGTTTAAAATATTAACAAAATTAATATAGGTTTGATAAAATCTATATATATATATATATATATATTTCATGTTTGATGTATTCATGTGATACGAGAACTTTTATATTTTATAAATGTTGAATGTGAAACTGATATGACACCTATACAACAATTGCTAGATTTACGAAAAAAGGAACACTGGTGTTAGCAATACGTTTATAGCACAGCTTGAATGAGAACATTATCCATCATTGAACGAGCTTTGCATAAGGCTTCCAGTGGCTCACTCTGAGGCATGGCTAAACCACCTGTTCCTTTAACCATGTTACTAGGCTCCTCATTGGTTCTCTCCCAATCGAAACATTGAATCAATGACCCCAAAGTCAAGCCAATGAAGCGGTTGGCCAAGCCCATGCAGAGCATGCCATCCTCCCCAAGCCAAATGGCAAAAGCTTAGAGGCATTGACCTCGGCAGTATCAAATCTTTCAGGAATGAAACATGTTGGATCATCCCATGATTTGTTGTCCCTAGCCCATGCATTGACCAGCAAAATAGTTTTAGGAGGTATACGGTATCCTCCTACTGTACAATAACCAGAGGACATATGAGGAGTTATGACCGGGGTTGCCGGTTATAATCGGAGGGTCTCGGCAATAGTATTTTCCAGGTACTGTAGTTTGGGAAGATCAGTCTCATCTAATAATTGTCTAGAGCCAAGAAAAGCATCTAACTCGGCTCCAACCTTCTTCAAAACATCAGGATGATTAAGCAAATTAGACATTGCCCATTCCATTGTTATTGCAGATGTATGACTTCCTGCTGTTACTATACTCTGCATATAAGAGTTGAATCATAGTAAAAATCTTAGTTTAAAACAGCAATCTAGGATAATTCATGTGAAAAACAGAAAAAAGTACATGCATATAAGTAAATACCAAGATCAAATGCATTGAAAAATGAAAACTAACCAATGCAAGGCCTTTAATAGTTTCATCTGTATAGCATTCGGGCTGTGATTCTTGCAAGGAAAGCAAATGGTCGATCATAGAGTTTCCACTTTCTGAATCTCTCCTGCTCCTTCTATGCTAGTCAAGCAAACCTTGAAAGAACATATCTAACTTTTGACCAAGCTTCTTGACCTTCTTTACATAACCCTGCCTATCAAAATACTTGAAAAATAGGCAAAAATTCCCCTGCATACGACACACCTGCATAAGAGAAAACTTCTTCTATAAGTTCCCCAAATTGCTTCGCTTGTTCGGTACCAGCCACTTCTTCACCGTAATATCCTTTCCCTGAAATCATCCTCGTGATATTAAATGTCAGCCCTGAAAACAATGGTCTTAAATCTATTTTGCTGAACTCATATCCTGAAATATGATATAACTTGCGTAGTAGAATTTTGATTTCATCTTTCCGAATTCCTGTTGACATGTTTAATTGATTAGATGATAGCACCTCAAGCGTGAATATGCGGCGAAGTTTGCGCCAGTGGTCGCCATAGGATGATGTAGCAAGGGTGGTACAATTGTAGGCCATGCACTTGTTTATGGTGAGGGAGATGATACGACAAGCGTAAGTTGTGAACCAAACCTGAGACAGAAGACAGGGCCGCATTTTTTGTTGGGCTTAGTTTCGTCCGGCCTAAAACTAAAGCTCATTAACCAAAATTTTTTTTAATATTTTATGTTTGATTATAGAGTTTTAAATTTTTATATGATTGAAAAAGAAATAAAAGACTGTGATGATAAAATAAAATAAAAAGAATTTTGTATAGTTTCGATCATCGAAATCAATTCATTATTCGATTGAATTAAAATTTTATCAATATATTTATGACTCATTATTTTTTAATCTAAATGATCGAGATCAAATTTTAAGTTTTTTATTTATAGATTTTGTAAGTATTTATTAATCTTTAAATTTATTGAGATTTTTTTAATTTTTTCTTGTAATATTATTTTGGTTAATTATTTAATTTTGAGATATTATAGTTGTACACTTTTAATTCTAATTAAAAAAATTTTTGTATTCTTATTATTTTGATAATAAAAATTATTTGTTATTATCTGTAGTTTTTACTTCTCATTTTAAAAATTTTTTTCACATAAATTACTTGTGTTATTGTATTTGTGATTTAATGATTTATTTGTTAATTTTATTTGTTTGATTTTTACTAAATTCACACAAAAAAAATAATTTAATTTTATCATTGCGTGACTTTGAATACTGTTTGAAATTATTTTATCCCATTATTTTTGTGTGAGAGATTGTGGAGTGTTCGTATGCAGAGATTGAGATGACCCAGAAATGTAAGAGCAAACGGGCTTGGTGGGAGGTTCTTGGAGTTGGTCCCTAACAAAAGCTTGAAAACCAATACGAGGAAGAGAACGAACAAAGATGAATATAGCAGCATGATTTCTTCCATGTTTGGAGATTTTCTTCTCCGTTCAGTTCTGATTGTCCTATGAGATTTACCAATCGTCCAGGAACAAGAAGTTGACCCTAGGATCAAATATTAAACCCGTACAAGTCCCTGTCTCGAAACAATCCAACAATGGATGTAGGGTCCACGTTGACGTAAGGGCTTTGATCCACAAAATGCTGACCGATAAATCCAACCACCCTATAAATAAATTTCGAGCGATTAATATTTAAAATTGGAACAGTAAGGAATCATTCTGATTACTTTTTGTAAACAATAGAAACAAATAATTTAGAATCAGCTTAAATAGTAATGATATTTTTTGGGTGGTTGTATTTCTTGCAGCTTGAAATATGACAATATAGCCATTTGAGTTTTTCTGATGTGAATGTAAGTCATCACGTTTAAATCATGCATTTAAGGTGTAAATGAATAAAATTTTCGATAAATCGTGCGTGAAACTTGTTTTAGGATTTCAGGAAACTTGTTTATTTTGAGTTTTAAGCTGAAGTGCTGCACAATTTGATTAGTAGCCTTTTAATTACCAATCGAAGTGCATGTTCTTATTGTTGTAATAGTGAACTTGTTATGGGAATAACCCACCACATTTCTATGTTCTACTTTCATCAAAAGTGAAATGATTTTTTTTTTTCTTTCAAGAAGAAAGAAAAGGAGGTGTTAAACGGTCAGGGCATGAGGATTGGGATTAAACCCTCGTTTAATCAATTGCCAAAAGGGCCGTAGTAGTCATGCAATAGCTACAATCTGAGTTACAACAAAAATATTGCATACAAACGATAAAAAAACATGAAATCAATTGTAGTTTAAAGTTTTAACAAAAATTATATATGGATTTGATAAAAATAAAAAATTATTTTGTGTTTTATGTATTTATATGAATTTTGACTTGATAATTTTTGTATTTTATCAATGTTAGATATGAAATTGATATAACAAGTGTACAAAATTGCTAGATTTATGAAAAAAGGAACACTGGTATTAGCAGTCAGTTTAGAGCACAGCTTGAATGAGTACATTATCCATCACTGAACGAACTTTGCATAAGGCTTCCAGTGGCTCATTCTGAGGCATGGCTAAGCCACCTGTTCCTTCAACCATGTTGATAGGCTTCTCATTGATTCTCTCCCACTCGAAACATTGAATCAACGACCCCAAAGTCAAGCCAATGATGCGGTTGGCCAAGCCCATCCCAGGGAATGCCCTCCTTCCCAAACCAAATGGCAAAAGCTTATAGGCATTGACCTCGGCGGTATCAAATCTTTCAGGATTGAAACATGTTGGATCATCCCATAATTTATTGTCCCTATGAATAGCCCATGCATTGACCAGCAAAATAGTTTTAGGTGGTATACTGTATCCTCCTACTGTACAACAATCAGAGGACATATGAGGAGTTATGACAGGGGTTGTCGGGTATAATCGGAGGTTCTCGACAATAGTATTTTGCTGGTACTGGAGTTTGGGAAGATCAGTCTCATCTAATAATTGTTTATAGCCAAGAAAAGCATCTAACTCAGCTCTAACCTTCTTCAAAACCAGATGATTAAGGAAATTAGACATTGCCAATTCCATTTTACTGCCATTATGACCACAGGCTTATACCTCATACATTAACTAATTAGTGATTCATAGTAAAAACTAGTTTTAACATCTTTATGATAATTCATTAGTAAATACTAAAAATGCCTATTAAGTAAATACCAAGATCAAATGCAATGAAAATGAAACTAACCAATGCAGCCTTATGATTACATCTGTATAGCATTCAGTTGATTCTTGAAAAGTGGTGATCGAGTTTCCACATTCTGAATCTCTCCTGTGATTCTTGCAAGGAAAGCAAATGGTCGATCATAGTGTTTCCACATTCTGAATCTCTCCTGTTCCTTCTATGCTAATCAATCAAACCTTGAAAGAACAGATCTAACTTCTGACCAAACTTCATGACCTTCTTTACATATCCTTGCCTATCAAAATACTTGAAAAGAGGCAGAAAGTCCCCTGCATATGACACACCTGCATAAGAAAAAACTTCTTCTATAAGTTCCCCAAATTGCTTGGCTTGTTCGGTTCCAGCCGCTTCTTCACCACAATGTCGTTTCCCTGTAATCATCCTCATTGTGACATTAAATGTCAGCTCTGTAAACATTGGTCTTAAATCTATTTTGCTGAACTCATATCCTGAAATATGATATAACTTGCGTAGTAGAATTTTGATTTCATCCTTTCGAATGCCTGTTGACATGTTTAATCGATCAGATGATAGCACCTCAAGCTTGATTATGCGACAAAGGTTGCGCCAGTGATCGCCATAGGATGATGTAGCAAGGGTGGTACAATTGTAGCCCGTGTACTTGTTTATGGTAAAGCGAGGGCGGTTTGCAAAAATTATATCATTTTTGGAAAAACCTTCCTCGACAGCCGAGGGAGATGATACGACAAGCATAAGTTGTGAACCAAACCTAAGACAGAAGACAGGGCCGTATTTTTGTGAGAGATTGTGGAGTGTTCGATGGAGGGGCTTCTTTAGGAGATGGAGATGCCCCAGAAATGGAATCGCAAACAGGCTTGGTGGAAGGTTCTTGGAGTTGGTCCCTAACAAAAGCTTGAAAACCAATACGAGGAAGGGAATGAACAAAGATGAATATAGCAGCATGACTGCTTCCATGTTTGAAGACTTTCTTCTCTGTTGAGTTCTGGTTGTTCTCTGAGTTTGCCAATCTTCAGGAACAGGAAGTTGACCAGAGGATCAAATATTAAACTGTACAAGTCCCTGTCTCGTAACAATCCAACAATGGATGCATGGTCCACGTTGACGGAAGGGGCTAAAGGCTATGATCCACGAAATGCTGATCCATGAATCCAACTACCCCATAAATAAATTTCGAGCGATTAACATTTAAAATTGGATATGGAAGGTTAAGGAATCATTCTTATTTCTTTTTGTAAATAATTGAAACAAATAATGTAGTATCAGCTTTACTGGTAATGGTATATTTTGAGGTGGTTGTATTTCTTGCAGCTTGAAATATGATAATATTTTTTTCTGGTATGAATTCAAACCACTTATTTAGGGTGTAATCGATTGATAAATCATTGTGAACATATTCATTTTTTGTTCATTTATATTTATTTATTAAGTTTTACAAATAATTTTAAATAATATTTTTATATTCATTTATTAAATAAATCATACACAAATAAATATTTATTTGATTCATTTATGTTCATAAATAAATTCATTTAAAGTTCGTATATTATTTTTATAATAATAATAAAAAATTTTATTTTAATTTTATTTTAAAATTCGTTTATATTCATATAAATTTGTTTGTATTAAGATGTATTTGTTTAAATTTGTTTGATTATATTTTATTTATTATTTATGAATATATTCATTTTATATATGTTTATTTAACGTTCACAAACGAAATTATTTATTTTAATCAAACCGAATACAAACCAAACATAAATATATTATCATTTAAATGAATTGAACTGAAACGGACAAAACTCCTAATTATATTTTTTTTTGTATTGCTCTATTTCATCTTCAAGTATTTTATTTAAAATTTAACACTCATAAAATTTCATCAACCATACCAGAAAAAAATTGAAACAATTAAGAACAAAAGTCAGATATTTCCCAATTAGTGCAGAGGGAGGGTATCATTCCTATCTTATATTTTCTTAATAAAGATTAGAAATCTCAAAACTTCAAATTTTATGTTTTTAATATTTCTTTTATTTATGAAGATGATATACAATAAAAGAAAGATGTTGTTTTCCCATCTAGTTCATGAATTCAAAAATCATGGATAAAATAAGATAATAATTATCTTTTATCATATTTTAATTTGTATCTAAAAAATAAATAAGATTGTAATAATAATTAATTATCATCTTGGCATAAAATAATTCAATCTTCTTAAAGTAAAAATAATTATTTTTAATTTATAAAATTAAATTTACAACCATATTTTATCATTAAAAATTATATTAATAATTTAAATTATATAAATTTTTTAAAAAATAATTTTAATCGATAAATAAAATTATTTTATCATAATTTTTACATACAGCAAATAAATAATATAATAATATTATTTAATTTAATTTTATTCATAATATATATAATTTTATTATAATTTTTTACACCAAACACATTTTATGTATTATCTTAAAAAGTATTTCTTACTTGAATTTGTCTTTTGCCTTTGGGTTAGATTAGTTAATTGATAATTAATATACCTCATCTTTGAGCTTTTCCTCTGTTTTTAATTTCTAACAGTTATGAACTAGCCCAAATTTATTAACTGACTCCTTAAACTGAACCGATCTCTTTAGGCCTAAACAGTTACGCATGACCATCCAGATCCAGTTGCGGGATTATTGCGCAATTACTTAAAAAAAAAAAAAAAACTTTTAATAAAGCAAAATAAATAAAAATTCTAAAAAAAGAAGATGAAAAAGATAGAAAATAGTGATCATCTGCTTCTCTACCTCTTTTCTTGAAGGTCCAAAGCCTCTCGCCTTCTGCAAAACAAAAGGCTTCTCAGTCTCTCCTTCACTCTCTGGCTTTGCGGTTGCGTACCTAATGATAGTCTGAGCTTCTATCACAGCCGTTGGATTAAGCGACTTTCGTAACTATGACCTCTATCACCTCCGTTGAATTGAATTACCTCGTCTTTCGTTACCTTCAAGAGTCAGGTCAGTTCAAAATTTTCTTTAATTTTTATCTCTCATTACTGCGATCTCTATTTTGAAACTTTTTTTCTTTGTTTTTGTTTCGTTTTAATTCTACATCCGGTGGAATTCCTTTTGTGTCGCTGTATTTGCAATTAGTAACTTGAAATTTATTCTGTTATTTTATTGTTCGTTTAATATAAAAGAAAAGAAAGGAGAAAAAAATTAATTGGAGCATGTGAACTGTAAATTTTGAGATTAATTTCTGGCATTATAATGTGCTCTAGATCGTGGAAATGGATGCCTGATATTGACTATTATTCCGGTTAGGGTTTGTAATCTCATAGATTTTACCAGCGTGATGCAATGCCGCAGGCTAGGGCACGAGATATTTTTAGATGAGAATCCCTATGTGAACCATCGTTTTCTGAAATATTAGTTATTTTATTTGAATATCATTGCACTGTTTGAGACAGGCATCCCAAGGTTATCGTTTTTCATAGTCAATAGTATTGACTTGAAAATTTACAGTTACTACTCAGATTTTGTTTATTAACAATTTATTTGGTAGGATTAGAGGAAAGAAGATAATCGTGTTGAAGGAAAATAGTTCTTCCTTTAATCCCTTTGGTAGGAGGAAAATAGGAGAGAAGAAAAATGGATGGGTTTGTGCTTTCTGCTCCTTCCAAATCCAATCATCCTAAAAGTGGGAGAAAAAAAACTCATTTAACTTGAATTATTTGTTTACAAGTTTTTCCTAACCTATTTCATTCCCTCTATTATCCATCCTTCATACCAAAAACAAGAAGGAAAACCAACGTTCCTTACTCTCCTCTTTCTCTTCCTTCCATTTTCCATCCTTCCTACCAAACGTAGTCTAAATGAACTAAGAAACATTTTTAGGTTATTTTAGTTTCTGCTTTTTGTTTATACAGTGGTGCTTATATAGAAAAAAAAAAGGTGGAGGATTCATTGGCTCTACATTATAGTTTTTCAATCTTCAACTGAATGGTTCTTGTAAATAATGTCCAATGGATCTTATCTTCTGCTGATCAAATGCCTGCAGGTTTTATGCATTCAGCATTTACTTTAGGATATGAGGCAGGCATTAATAAGTGTACCATTGATGGGAATTTGATTCCTCCTGGGGCTCTTATTACATTTGTTCAAAAAGGACTTCAGTACTTGGAGATGGAAGCCAACTTGAGTAATGTTAGCATGCTTATTGTTATTAATCTTTTGGGGGGTTGTGGGAGCATGGTGATACCTAAGAGTATATTTTCATCATGGTTTGTTTGAGTTTGCAGAATGATGTAGAAATGGATGAAGATTTCTCATTCTTGCAACCTTTGGATATAATAACGAAGGATGTAAATCAATTGCGGCAAATGATAAAAGAGAAAAGGAAGAATATCCAAAAGGATAGAGACAAAGATAAAGATAAAGGTAAAGATAAAGATAAAGATAAAGATAAAGATAAAGATAAAGATAAAGATGAAGATGAAGATGAAGATGAAGATAAAGATAAAGATAAAGAGGCTGACCAGGAGCATGAAGGAGAGCGTGGACGAGTAAGAGAGAAAGAAAGACACGAAAGGGAGAAGGAAAGGGAGAAGGAACGTGAAAAGGAAACGGAGAAGGCTGAAATCAATAAGGAACGAGAAAAGCAACCAGAGGAACTTGCTGATAGAGATATGGTTGTGGATCAAGAAGACAAGGATGCTGTCAAGCGTGAAGAAAATGGAATTTCTGTAGGTTAGTTAATTCCTTTGCTATATTTCTTCCTGGTTTGATATCAGTTTCTTTGTATTAGCCTTGACATTTTCATTGATTGAATATTTGACAACTCACATGAAATTTGCCTTCATATAAAATTGCCAAATAGCTCTCTTAACCAGTGTTTCTGGTCGTTCATTTTCGTTTATATTGCATTGTTCAATTTAGTAGGTCCAGAACCTATGGATATTGCTACTACATCGACCCTAGCAACTCAGGAGGCTTGTGAAATTCCTAATTCTGATGTTACAGTTTTGGAAGGGCACACTTCTGAGGTTTGAGCCTTTTTAAAATCTTCTTATACTCCTAGATGGGCTAAGACATGCATTCTTTATTCTTTACTCTCTCTCTCTCTCTCTCTCTCTGAGCATTTATTTTTGCAGGTTTGTGCATGTGCATGGAGTCCAACTGGTTCACTTCTTGCATCAGGGTCTGTATTTTCTGTGATGAAATATTTCTTATTGTAGACACCCATCTTTGTCTAGGTCAACTGATGTTTATTATTATTATTTTTTTCTTTCCTTTTTTTTCTTAATTTGTGTTGAAACAAGGAAATCAAATCTGCATAATCAAAGGGATTTCAATTCAGAATCAAATCAGGCAGACTTGCAGAACCTAGGCCTAAATCACGTTGGACAGAATCTTAGGATTCAAACCTGAATTGGTTCTGCTCAACTCTTAAAATTAGTACTAAAGCAGGCTATAAATTGAACAAAGGATCAAAAAGAAAGGTAGAGTTTTTCTTTGGGGAGACCTCTCTAGATTTGAAGTTTCTGGATTTAAAGTTTCTGGCGATTGAGAGTGGTTTGAATTTCTTGGTTTTAGGTTTGAAGTTTTGGGATTGAGAGTTTGAAGTTCTGGGTTTAGGTTTGAATTTCTGAGTTTAGGTTTGAATTTCTGGGTTTGGAGTTGAATTTCTGAAAAAAAAATCTGGGAAATCTGGAAAAAAATTGGGTTTTTATTTGAATGTTTGAATTTTCGAGTTGAACTTTTTGGTGAGTTTTGAATTTTTGGCCAGATTTTGGCCACACTTTCTAGAAATCGGTAGGTTGCTCAGTTTTCGACGACTAAGTCTAGGTTATTTTTAGAGAAAAGCCAGAGCAAAATCAGGTGGAGAGAGAAAGGGGTAGGGCGGTGTGAGGAAAAACCAAGTTTTTGTCTTTTTATGGTACCCCAATATGGTGTCATTTGTCCAGCCTAGGATCTGCGTGAACCCGTTTAGGATTCGCACACCACCTGAAGCAACCCGACCCAATCATAGATTTTCTTTTTTTTCTTTTCATTTTATTTTTTATTTTATTTTTTGCAATTTTCATTTTTAAGCTTTTTTCTTATTTTATTTTTATTTTATTTATCATTATTATCTTACTAATTTTAAATTGAGTAATTTATTATTCTTTAAATACTTTTGTAAAATTCTTTTTTATTATTTTATTTATGAAAAACAACCTAAAAAAAAGAAAACTATTTTTTCAAATAAATTCATGAATCTTACCAAACTGTTAGAGATTTCTGTATGCATTTAAATTTTTATGAATTCTACCAAACTATTGGAGAATTTCATAAATCAGGTAATCAATAAAATATTTTGCATTCTTATCCTACCAAACTATTGGAGGATTGTATCTTAAACTAAATCTTATCAAACTATTAGAAGATTTAATGAGTTTTCTCAAAAATAAAATCTTATAAATATTTTACAATAAAATCTCACTACACTATTGGGAGATCTGCATCCAATTAAATCTTATCAAATTATTGGAGGATTTTACTATTTTTTTTAATAAAAATATATTAATAAACCCGACGATGGAGCTTATTTAGATTGGGATATTAGTCTCCATGAATATTCCTGAGGTGAGTAAATTATCTTAAATTGTTAGCAAACTATTGAAGCCAATTTAGGATTAGTTTCCAATAATTAAACAATTTGGTAAAATTATAAGAATATTTTAAGGCTTGGATAATTTGAAATCAAACTGATACCATCCATTGGATAGGCGCTGTGAGTGTGCTATAACTTTCTTCATACGTAACCGCACTCCTGAATCTGAAATCTGGTTTTGTAGACTAAAATCTACTATTTAAAGATATCTGTCAATCTTGGGATTCCTGTTTAAATATGATAGATTCAATCAGGTGACCAATCACACTTAAACAAAAAAAATATTGGTGGCGACTCTTTTAATCCATGTTTAGTGGTAGATCCACAGATCTATACGTTATGACATTTATGTTGATGATTTGGTCTTTTAGATGTGTACTTTTTTCCACATTCTTTATACATTTCCAGTGTGTCTTAGTTTTATGCTCAATTTTATAAGTTCTAATCATTTGAATGATAAAAATTAAGCCTTGCTGGTAGTAAAACCATTTTGAACAGTCCTGCCCATTGGGTAAGTGGTCTGTGAACAAAAGTGCAATTTGTTCACTCTTCAGTTGTGTGACCATATGATCTGTGGTCACGTATATTGGTTTTTGTACTGTTGTAGGACTGGAGAGTTGAAGTTCTCCTTATCTAGCACAGATGTTTATTTACACTGTCGTTGACATTAATTGAGATCTTTCAAAAAAATTACTGAGATCTTGTTGCTCTATGCTAAAAGTTCTGTTATATATGACTCGGTTCCTCTTGTTGTTTTCTGTTGATTTTCATGTCATCTAAGTATTCTATTGATACGTTTGTAGCTTTGTGTTTTAATCTTTTGTTGGATGTCATGATAGTGGAGTGTCACTAATCAGTTTATGCACTCACAAAGTTTCTCCGATTCATTAGATCACTTGCACTTAACTCTCATTGCCTCAATTTCTAGGTCTGGAGATTCAACAGCTCGTATTTGGACAATAGCTAATGGGCTTTGCAAATCTGGTGCACAAAACAGTCCATTAAATGTTCTAGTGCTGAAGCATGTAAAAGGAAGAACCAATGAGAAGAGCAAAGATGTGACAACACTCGATTGGAATGTGAGTTCTGTTACTGTTGTGGGCTTAAGTTGCCTACAAACTTTTGTTTCCTTTTAGTACAGATCACCTACTGAGTCCAACACTTCTTTTTTTCTCATTCCCTTAATTTGATGTAATGCTTTGCAATTGTATATAACATTCTTTGTTATACTGCTATAACTATGCAGGAAAACTAGTCACCTTGACTGTAATAAAAAGAAAATGACCAGCGATATCACATAGAAGACGCAAAAAAGAATAAGCTGTAGGCACATTTTTTATGGTGCACTTCTTGCTTTAGGTTTCCAAAAATACCTAGCTGCGGGAATTAGGTTGAAGTGGGAGTAATCTTCTTCGGTTAAACTTGACCAGATCTATTTTTCTCGAGATCATATGATGAACCTGATTAGTTCAGCCATTGTGATTGTATAAGAAAATTAGCTCTTGGAGCAATGGATTTGAGGTGGCAGTCATTTTTTGCACATTCAGGTGCTGATGGAGCAAAGGTGGTGGTGATATCATCCTTAGATGGTTTAGTTTGTTCAAGCAGATGGGACGTTGACCCATATAATTGTACCATTGTGTTGTCTAATGGATGTTTGGTTCATAAAGACTGCAATTTAATGCTAATGCTTTTGCTCTGCAATGGCTTTCTGTTTTTGTAAAAAGCCATCGTTGTTGTCTAAATTTGTAGGTTTAGTTATTCTTGTGCATTAATTGAACTTAATCGGAAATGCTATGAATGGAACTTTAGCTGCTTGTTTATTTGGTTGTCATTCTTACATTGCTGTCTAAATTGTCTTTTTAATTGTTCTTGTGCAATAAGTGAACTTAATTGGAAATGAGATAAATGGTACTTTAGCTGCTTGCCTCTTTGGTTGTCATTCTTTTTGATATGGAAAAAATATCATTCTTTTTGCTGACATTTATTCAGGGTGAGGGGACATTGCTTGCAACAGGTTCATATGATGGCCAAGCGAGAATTTGGACTACAAATGGTAAGTCATTGTGGGTTTTTTTTTATGCCATTCTATATCCTGCAATTAAAGGCCACAAAATCTATTTTTTGAAAGCAGCCTTTGAGTTGGTGTTCATACCAACTCAATTTTCCCATGTGTTTCTCTTCTTGGTGTTCATAAGGTTTTCTTTTATTAAATTATTTTCTGGTTACCCAATCAAAATAAGAGGTTTGTTTATGTTTTTAATTGAATTTGTTACTCTTTTAGCTTTTAGAATTACATTGTTATATGCTTTTGACTGATTGTGAGAATTTTACACCTCTCTCTCTCTCTCTCTCTCACACACACACACACACACACAATTATTTCTTGGTTTAGGTGAACTAAGGACTACCTTGAGTAAGCACAAAGGACCTATATTTTCTCTGAAGTGGAACAAGAAGGGTGATTATCTTCTTACGGGAAGCTGTGATAAAACGGCAATTGTGTGGGATGTCAAGGCTGAGGAATGGAAACAGCAGTTTGATTTTCACACAGGTGGGCCATTGGACTAAACTTTAAGATTTGGCTTTTAGTTACATAACCAATATTCATTTATCCAGAGTTTCATCATTTTTACCTTTTAGGTCCAACCCTTGATGTTGATTGGTGCAACAATGTTTCATTTGCAACAAGCTCCACAGACCATATGATATATGTTTGCAAGATTGGAGAAATCCACCCTATTAAAACCTTTGCGGGGCATAAGGTTTGTTTCTGGTCTCTGTGGTCCTACAATCTCATAATTTTCTTAGGTGATTCTTTTAGTTTTATTCAAAAGAGTGGACTAACTGTTAGAACTAAATAAGATTCAAACTGACCAGGAAAGCCAAACCCTGGTCCGTCTCTTTTATGCTTCATATGATAACTAATCTTGATGCATCTCATGGTCGTCTGCTGTATGAAATGCATGTCTACAACTGCCTGTAATGTCTCCCTCAAAATCATCTCTCTTCCCCTACCCTTTCTTTTTTCTTTGGTTTCTATTTTAAACTTTGTTGCCTGCATTTGATAACAGAAAAGACTTGATAACAGTTAGGTCTGAGATCAAGGTCTTGTATGCTTGAACTATTATACTCTTCAATGCATCTCATAATTGTTGGTTATATGAAATGTATGTTTATAGTTATACACCTTGGTAGTTTCCCCCTTAAATTCATCTCTCCGTACCTCGCCTCTTACTTCTTTTCTTTGTCTTCCTTTCTGTTTTATAAATTTTGTTTTCTGAATCTGGTTTCTGGTAAAGTGCTAGGATTTAAAGCTTTTATTCAAGCTTTTCCTGTAAAGAAAACTGTTTCAAGAATAAAAAAGAATTTTCATTTCCATATTCCTTTCTCTTTTTTTTTTTTTTCCTGAGAATCAATTTAGTAGGAAAATTTTACAACAATGAAACAAAGCCTTATGGCTTCTGTAACTTGCCAGCCATGGGCTTTAATTAGCAACTGAAAACCATGTTTTGATTTGGCTTTTGATAAGTGAAACTTTTGAATTGAAATGTGTCTCTGCTCTTCTATTCACATATTTGAACTTTGTACATTTCAGGGTGAAGTGAATTGTGTCAAATGGGATCCGACTGGTTTATTATTGGCCTCTTGTTCTGATGATATTACTGCAAAGGTTTTATACACTATCTTTTTATCATTACTTAACAGACATTCTTCATTGCATTAAATATACATTTTTGTTTGATTGCATTTTGTCTTTTTTTTTTTCTTTCTTAAAAATTTTAATTTTGAAACGATATGCCAGCTTTCTGGAATATTGTATCTTTGTTTCTGTTGTTTTTTAGTCCCCCCCCCCCCCCCTTTTTTTTTCTGTTGCTGCGGCTTTATGTGTTAAGTGTTTATTCTTTTCCTCTTTTATGTTTCAATTAAGAGAAAGTCTTGGTGCAGATATGGTGTCTGAAGCAGGATAAGTATGTTCATGATCTGAGGGAGCATTCTAAGGTACTTTTGAGCTTTCAATTTTTCAATATAATCCATTTGTTCACATTTCTGGGTGCATTCATTTGTATTTTTAGGAAAAATATTGAACTGTTCTGCAGGAGATATATGCCATCAGATGGAGTCCTACTGGGCCTGGGACAAACAATCCTAACCAGCCATTAATTCTTGCAAGGTAAAAATGAGGTGTAATAGAAATTGTTTTAATTTATGTTTGTTGGATCACTATTTGTGTACACGTCATTCATATGTTTATTATTAGGTCTAACATTTGAAGCCAGTTGATGGATCAACTTGACTCAGTATTCTCAAATAGCCACATACTATCCTTGCATATAATCTTTTCAAACTTGATTTGATTGAGGTAATGGATAAAGATGTAATTATCCATTTGTCTCTTTCTCTAATGTTTTGTCTCCATTATACTTCTTCTGTAGTCCCTCTCTCTCTCTCTCTCTCTCTCTCTCTCTCTCTACATATCTGTGGATAATAATTTTTTAAAATTTTAATTGATATCTCGAACAGTTTGTGTGTGCCACAAAGGCTTTGTTTCTACAAACTAACTTAACCTGAAGGGAAGAAGGGAGAAATAAAAGAGAAGGATAACGTGCATCTAATACATTCTATGTTCACTCCCTTCTTTTTTTGGTGTGAACGTGAATCCCTTTTTAGTTCCAAGGAACTCCTTTAATTCAATGGAATTCATTTACAGTGTAAACTGCCATACAAGAGCTGCTTTAAATCTCCATTTAAGTTTCGCTTAGCATTCTGTTTATCTCTTTTCTATGTAGTGCATCATTTGACTCCACGGTGAAGCTGTGGGATGTGGAACTAGGGAAACTTCTCTATAGCTTGAATGGACACGGGTACCATCCCTCGAATCCATTCTTCTCTATTACTTTTTTAATCATATATTATAAGATCACTAAAAGCCTTGTTGATGGTGAAATGAGCCATTGCATTGCCCTTTTGTTTTTTACAAGTTTCTTTTGATTAAACCGCCAGGGACCCTGTATACTCTGTTGCATTTAGCCCAAATGGAGAATATCTTGCCAGTGGGTCTCTCGATAAATCCATGCATATCTGGTCCTTGAAGGAAGGGAAAATTGTAAAGACATATACCGGCAAAGGGGGTATATTTGAAGTCTGTTGGAACAAGGAAGGTGACAAGATTGCTGCTTGTTTTGCAAACAATACGCTATGCGTCCTAGACTTCAGAATGTAACAACCTGGAAAAGTCTCTCTATTTCATGAATTGAAGCTACTTTTGAATGAAGAAGGGAAAACTGTAACTAGGGTAGATTTTACATTTTCTTGGATTAGGCCATTAGTAACGAAATTTTGTATTTATTGGTAGTTGTAATTGTGAACTAGGAGCCTGCTTCCGGACGTAACCAATGATGTACAGAATTGTTTTCCGCTGAAATCATTGATCTGTAATAGAAAAGAATCCTCAATCTGCAACTTCGTCAAGCGAATTAGTTCTTTGGTTAATTGGTGGTGTTGTGTGATAAGAGAGACTTTATTTACTTCAATAAGCTGCGGCATTGATCTGAAGTAATTCCTTTACCCTTTGAAAGGTCGGTACCCAAAACTTTTTCATTAGTCAAAAATGAAAACAAAACCTCGAGCAAAAATGTCATTATTTATTAAAACAATTACATATGATTAACAGATGACTGGGAATTTGATATGTTAAAACCAAATAAGACTTAAAGAAATATAAAATCTAGGCAAGTCATTCTCAAATACAAGTGTTTTCTTCAATTTTTCAAGCCCAAAATGCAATCACTTTCATTATTGATTTGATATCTCAACATCACCATTATGTCATTTTAAATGCCAATTTGAGAGGCACCCACTCTGGTGCTATATTCAATGTGCCTGGTTGGGAGGCATTTAGCTCCTGTTTTCTCTTGACCTTTCTGCTTTATTTATTTCTTTGATGTGTGGAAGCATCTCTCTTCTACATCCCGTTCGGATCAGCACTTCCATGGCATCCTTAATAATTGCTTTGCTTCTATCCTTGTCATCAAATGCTTTAAAACTTGATACCAAGATAAGACAGAGATATACATTCATCAGCAAATCCTGCTTCATCACCATATCCTTCCTTTGGTCCATACTTAGAGAACTACTTCTACTTACTTATATATCAGTCTCAGTAAATTTCAACCTTCTTCAGTTACCACTCCAGCAGAATCTCCACCTCTCTAATTCCATTCCCTCCAAAAAATGCCCTTCACAAGATGATAAAGTGAACCATTTTCCCCTTTTCTTTATGAAATATATAAAAATTTAGAGACTCGTGAATAGGTTCTTGAAAGTAATATACGATGACTACAATATTCCTTGGTTTTCATTTTTGGTACACAATGAAAGTGTTATGCGGATATGAACAAACTTGTAGTTTTCCAATCAGTAGGAACACTTGAAAGAAAAGTTTACTTTTTAGAGTTGGTCTGGTATGAGATATGACTTTTGAAACTGGGGCATCCGTGATTTAATATCTCTATTTGAAAAATGGCTGATCTGTTCAACATATCTGAAGTAGAGAGAATTGCTTCTATTCTATAGAATTATTTGTTGTTTATTTCAACTAATTTGAACTGTATATATGAAACTAATTGATAAGACAAGTCTAATGCTCAAAATTCTGAGTCAGCATTCCAACACCACAATTATTTTATCTCATAGAAGCTTCAGCATCAAAGCTGCTTTCAATTACACCCCAATGTGGGGAAGCTGAGCTTTTTTAATCTGATGTTTCTTTGGAACAGAAAGATTCTGAGAATAAGCACAAGTGGTTCCCAATGCACTTATCCTACTGTACATACACACTGCCCACTACATCAAGACACCCACATTGATCCTCTTGCTTACAGAAATAAACCAATTTAAAATCAGACACCCCCAACTCCACTGTCCTGCTTTTTTATCACCATTATTGTCAGTTCCCTTGGGCAGTTGGGCCCTCCAAACCCCCTTAATAATTCTCTACGTTATCATAACTAAAGGATTGCCTAATGGCTTCTCTGCTTCCATAGTTTTAGCAAACTTAACATCACTAACCTGATTTAGCATCAGACCATTTATTTTTACAGATGACATTTGACTGTCAACTTTGTATCCACATATCTTAATCTAGTTATTTTTAAATTCAAGTTTCTTTCAGAAATTTGCGATTTGGTTTCTATTTGCCGGTCGCCATTTCGACCCTTGGCTATTTAGAACCAACAAAATATAGTGAGTTCAGAGTCATGATGCGGATAGCAATCATTGAATGCCATGCCCACCTCTTTTTACTGCCAAAATGTTAAGTTTTCTGAATCAATAAATACCCAAAAAACACGTGTTGTTTTTGAACCTTGATGTAAAATAGGATCCTTCGCCTAATGTTTTCAACCATCTTAACAAAATTTCTACCAGACGTAACTAAGCAGACCTAACCTTCGCCAAAACCAATAAAAAATTGCATCTGCGTTGTACATGCATGAGGTGATCCATAATTTGCCATGTTCTGCAAAAGAGATTGAAAATTATGGCATGGAGTAAACAGGATATAGAGCATGTGATGCTTGGGACCATGTTAGTCAGATGAAAGTCGGTTACTTGGATACAATTTGGACTTTGAATTGAAGTTGGACAAGCTACTTTTTACCAATTGATATTAAGTAGAATTAAGTTTAATACATATTTAGAAACATGGTAAAGGAGCCATAACCCTTTACCCTAATTTTCTGTCTTAAATGGAAGTGTTTTCTTTTAATTATCACTTTCTAAAAGTATTTTCAAGGAGTCGACTTATTCAAACGGCTTAATTGTGGGTTAAACTAGTGCTGTCTTTATGTTACACAATCCGACTACATACAAATGCAAACATTTTCAGTCATTCAGAGTACTTCATACAATACATACAAAGGTTGAGTTCCTGTTATTGATTCATCCAACAAGGAGAATCATGTAATTGATGCAATAGGTGTTAAAAAAGGTGATAAAGATTAGCATGGAATCCTAAGCTTGATATGGCCAACACTAATAGTTGATGTATGCATTGCCCACATGAAATGTTGAAAGGTCATCAGATTGGAAACCCCCAGATAAAAGGGATCTAAATTTAATAATATCTACTGCCACTTCCCTCCCCACCTGAGACCTCTCTAAATTTCCATTAAATTCCTCCTTTATCTATTCCTCCTATTTAACCACACAGCTCTACAATATCTTGAAGCCCCACTATATCAAAAACTTACTATATTCAAACCTATCTGAGTTGTGAATATATCTTTGTGTTATGACTTTCCGGACGGATGAAGAAATAAATGAGACATCACTCAACAACCAAGATGCTGAATTGAAAACCGGAGGTGACAACAACGAAACAGGAGCTGGAGATGATAACTTGGGGGATTTGTTGAGTTTAGGGCTCAACAGAAATGAGCCTGCAACAGCTGGAGAATGTGATTCTCAATCAAAGCCTGCCAGCAACAAGGTTTTCTCATGCAACTTTTGCATGAGAAAGTTTTATAGTTCTCAGGCCTTGGGTGGTCACCAGAATGCACACAAGAGGGAAAGAGGAGCTGCTAAAAGGTTCCAGTCTCACAAAATGATGATCACAACAATGAGGTTTCCCTTCAATTCTATTGCGGTTCGATCACTAGGGGTCCAGCCTCATTCTCTTGTTCACAAGCCTGTCAGAGAAGGGTCTGCAATGGTAGCAACATTTGGAAGTGGTTCCAGTCCAGGGTTTGGGATGGCTTGGACACCCTTTATGCTTGAAGAATCAACGGATTTGATCTGGCCAGGAAGCTTCCGCCTTGATAAATTGCCACAGCAAGAACCTGATCTGCAAAAGCTTGACTTAAATCTTCGATTGTAGAAGTGCCATCTAACTGTTCTATCTCACTTTGTGAATTTTGCTTTTTTTTTTTTTGTTCTTTTCCTTAAAATCTAAAGGCTTTGTTATTTTTGTGTAATATGTCTCGTATGCCCTTCTTTTGTCTAATAATCACTATACTAATTTTGTTCAAAATGGACTGCCTGCTTCTACTTATATCTGCCAAACTTGATTTTCATTTTGAGATAATCTTTCTCAATCATGAAAAAAACAAATTCATCATTTTATTTATGATTAACGACAATTTTCATTTTCAATTTCACAAGTTCAACCATATCTAAAAATGCTAAGTTGATGTGATAAATTAAAGCCTTTTATTTTTTTTACACGAGATGTGAAGAATAAGAGAAATAATTGTAAGAGTTTAAATTTAAATTTTTTTTTTCATAAAAAGACAAAATCCTTACACTTACATGCCTTCCTCAAAGTCTCTTAACTATTAAGTGAAGAGGTGAAAGACAATTTAAATTTAAATTTCAAATTTATTAAATATTTTATTACAAAAAAAAATTTACATAAATTTATTTTATTTTTTTATTTTTGATTTTTTCAAGTTTTAAGCATCACGAAGTGAAACTTGCCAGCACTGCATCAGAACCAGTTTTGTTTTTGGGTCTGGGCTAAGACCAACTCAAGCAGTTCAAGTACCAATTCCAGCAATGTACTTTGAGCATGCTTTTGGGTTTTGCTCCAAATCCAAAGTACATTATCATTGAGTGTTAGGCTCAATGATAGAGTGGACTCCTAGCTTGGCCACTTCCAAGTGGTTAAATCAATCCGTACAAACCGGGCAGAATTTCACTAAGATACTCAAACTTGGAGAAGTGGAATTCCATTGTACAAATAGATATATATGTAAATTTATATACCAATTAATATATATATATATATGTGAAAATAAATTGCAGATTGGCCTTATAAAATCAATTAGTCATCAGCCTAGAGGCATCTTCCATGACAGGCATGTGATGCTAATTAGAGATTAATTGTTAATAGTCCTCGATCCAAAAAAAAAAAAAAATGAGATGGCTTAAAAATAAAAAGAATAACAAGCCTAGGATGATTTCCACAACAGCCATGTGAATTTTGCAGCATGCCCATATAGATCCTTGACCACAGCTAACCTGGTTTCAGCTTTTATTAGCCTATGAACCTAAACCGACCACCTTCTTTCATAGATGGTATGACTTCAAATTTGTCTCAATATTTATTACGTGATGAATTTTTGGTGATTTAACTCAATGAGGGGTTATAAGAGCAACGATCAGCGGAGGTTTTCTCTTGGTCAAAAGTAGGGATAATTATAGTTTGTGGGATCACACTGACCAATAAAAAAGCTTACATTCGATAAGGCTGAAGTCTTGAAAATTAATCAGTAACTAGTAATTATTGAAAATAAATTTGGGTTTAATCCAAATAGTTTATAGCCTTTGATCCTTAGTAAGATGTGAGTTCCATCTTTTGTTTTTATAAATTTTTCTTCTCAGTGTTTCTTAAGCCTTGTTCTCCTATGTAAAAAAAAAAAAAAAAACAAATTATGAGTTTAACGTAGTTATTTTATATAATTATTTTTAAAGTTATATCTTCTTTTATATATATAAAATAAATATTTTGATTTATAGCTTCATAAAAAAAATACTTACCCATAAAGAAATCAGTTATATATATTTATATATATATATATATGCTACCATAAGTGATTGTGAAATCAAATTAATATCCATACATTACAAGGGTTTTGATTTTTAGCGACGTTTTTTTTATCGTTTAACGGCATTTATTAACGTCACTATAAAGCTACAATGTTTTGTGAAAAAATGTCACATAGAGTATCGCCTATACACGCGTCATAATAAATAACGACGTTTTCAAAAAAATACCTCAATATTAGAAGCGTTTATATCAGAAGTACCGTCATTTTAGCGATATTTTTATTTTTGAGACACTGCTATTTTAAAGACGTTTGAATTTGAAAACGGCTTAATATTAACGACGTTTGTATCTTTTAGTCGCCGTTATTTTAGTTGTGTTTTTACAAAAAAAAAAACGTCGTTGCATTGACGGTGTTTGTAACAGAAAACGTCGTTACTTTAGAGGCGTTTGAATTTGAAAACGCCTCAATATTTGTGACACTTGTATCTTTTGGACGCCGCTAATTTAGTTGCTTTGTTATGAGAAAAACGTTGTTGCTTTAGTGACGTTTCTATAAAAAAATGTCACATAACTAGCGGTATTTGCTGAAAATAGCACCACTACTTATAGTGATGTTTTATGCTACAAACGTCACTAAATTATTCATTTAGCGACATTGCCCAACGCAAACGACGTCATTATGTAAAAATATATTTTTTAAAATTTCTTATAATAAATTTTATTTTCAGTAAAGAGCTAAAATTCAAAAACTGAAATTAATATTAACTTCATTCATGTTTAAATATACATCTAATTAATATAAAATTTAATAATTAATATAATAACATTCAAATATGATAAATACATTAACCAAATAAAAAATTAAAATGTATGAAATAAATAACTATATACATTTTGCTGGCTGCCAATTGATGAAGAAAATTTTTTACCTTGGTCACTAGCGTATTCAACAACCTACTGAATAATACCATATAATTTTTAACACTTCATTGTATGCTTTTTTTTTATTTAAAAATTTTAATATTTACTAAATATAATACCTAAGTTGATAAAACACCAAAATCATTTTCTAAAAATTATTGTTGCACAAAATTCATAAGATGATCGAATCGATCATGCAATTGCTGAAATTTTGCATGCTCTACCTCAATTCTAACATGTTCTTCTTCAATTTTGGCATGCTCATCTTCTCTTTTTTCTTCCATTTGCTTAAAACATTGTTGCATAGTTTGCAACTCCCCTCTCAATATTGAAATGTCTCGCGAAGACTAACTTGTTAAGAATGTAAATTACGAAGAGTTATGTCTATAGTAGGCAGATGGTGTTGGACCCAATCCAAGGCCTCGGACCCGTCCATGTCTTTCTTTTCCAGCAACTTCTATGACTATCAGATTTTTCATTTCTTATATGTTGAGAGAACCTTCATATGCTATTTCAATTTCAGTAGCTATTTTTTCTTTCATTTTCTCCTGTGAATTTGTCATATACAACTATCAAGTTTAATAATTAATTGATTATATGTTAAAAAGAGTTAATTTTTACTTTATGTTAAAATAGATGATACAAATTATCATAATTTCTTGTGTTTCGACATTAATGTAAAAAAACCTTCAAGAATCGAGTCCATATTTTTGCTATCAATTATTAAAGGCATCTCTCCACGAAAAACGTCATCAATATTCTATGAAAAATTTTTTAAACCAATTGATGAAAACGTTTTTGTCAAGAAAATGCCTAGAATAATCAATAACAAATAATCTATGCCTAAACCCAAAAAAAGACTAAAGGACAGATCAAACCAACAATCTTATGGTAAACATCCATACGATCCAAACAATTTGATAACCTTAATATTGAAATAATTTTTACAAAAAATAAAAAAAAATTAATAAGCCCGGGAAAATTTTTAGTCTAAATATCAAAGGCATTTCTTGTAGACAACGTATTCATTAATCTAATACAAATTTTTATGACGTGATTATTGAAGGTGTTGTCTGTCAAAAATATGCTTTAACTATTCATCAAAACTTTTAATAAAAAGTATTCAAGGCATTTTAGTCAAGAAACGCCTCTAATATCAAGTCTTGAGTGACGTTTATAAGTAACAACACCACTATTTGAATATTTAGTGATATTTGTATAATAAATGCCTGAAGTTTTATAAAAACACGAAAGCTAGTAACGTTTGTAAATGAAAGGCTGCTACAAAACTGCTGCTAATACGCTATTTTGCTGTAGTGATATATTATTAAAAAAAATAACCCACACAGCAATCATACACAAAACAGCAAGCTCAAATCAAGAATAAGAACACACAAATATATTTAGTTCGGCTCAACTCAAAATAACCTACTCCAAACCTAATCTATTATCAAATAAATCTTTATAATTTGAGACTTTTAGAATGAAAAAAGTCTCATAAAACTTCTTACTCAAAACTTAACCCAAAACTCAATTACACCCTTTTAATAACCTACTCACTTAGCTATTCTCTTGGTGTCTAACTTTCAGGGATTATCAAACTAAAATCAAAACAACTTATTTATAAGGGTGAAATCCCTTTATACTTTTACTAAACTCCCGATATGGGATACTGAACAAATTCAAAACTCACTAACTTTCGATGTGGGATTATGAGATTCAAGGCAAATCTCAATAAATCTTCCTTGACTTAAATCTTCAAATACCTCAATAGTATTTGCAAAGCTAACACGGTTACCTTTCTTTTTTTCTTTCATCATAAGGATCCCAGTAATTGAGCATTCATCAAGCATGTACAAGTGATTTTTGACTCTATTCTCTTGTAAAATCACATTACCATTCTTGTACACTTTCAACCAATCATTACTACCATAATATGTGTATCTCCAGAAGCTAACTCACTCAAAACAATCAAATTGTAATGACAACTTGATACATACCTTACATGACGAAGCATCCTAACAACACCATTGTGAGATCTAAGGTGAACACTTTCAATGCTTTGAATCTGTACCTTTTTTTGTTAGCAACCACAATATCTCCATACTTCTCATTTTCATCCAACTTCACAAACCAACTCTTATCATTGCAAACATGAACTGTAGCAGCTGAATATAAAACCCAACCTTTATCACATTTCAAAGTCTGAGTCTCATCCACACAAGTTGTCAAAACAACATCATCATCATCAGACACGACAGCAGCAGTATCACTATTTTCTTCATATGATTTTTTCTCATCATTCGCCCATTTGAAAACAGCTATATCCCTTTTCAACTTCCTGCAGCGCACTTGAATATGTCTTTTTTTACCACAATAATAATATTCTATATCACTGTAATCTCTATCTCTTGACTTAGATCTCCCTCTTGATCCATCAATCCTCTTTTGAGTCCTTCATCGATCAAAACCCTCTACAGCTAGTGTACTCCCCCTAGGTGATGAGTTCTGAGCTCCCATAAACCTTTTATTCTCACACAACAAGGCAGTCATATCATTCAACTTCAAAGTAGACCTACCTACCAACACAATCTGAACTAAAAGCCTATAAAACTTGAGCAAAAATGATAGTAAAATTAAAGCCTTCTCTTCATCTTTTAACTCATCAACAAAAATCGTTAGCAATTGAGAAACCAATTTATTAAACTTATTCAGGTGATTATGAAAACTCATACCTTTTTTCATCTTCAGAGAATACAGATCTATCTTCAAACATAATCTATTAGTCAACGACTTCGAAGCATAAATACCTTTAAGCTTATCCCACAAACTCTTCGAAATACTGTTAGTCAACACACTGTATTTTACCTCTGGAGCTAGCGTCAATCTAATAGTACTAACAGCTTTCTTTTAAATCCTATTCCAATTAGCGTCAAACATTCCCTCAGGCTTACTATTCTCTAATATCTGATCCAATCCTTGTTGTACTAACAGATCTTGAACCGTACTTTATCATAACATAAAATTACTCTTTTCATCAAATAACGAAATCTCAAACTTAGGCATAGGCATACCAGACATACCTTCTTCAAACATCTTGAAACAATGCTTCACGATCTCTTAGGTCCACGATCCTTAAATCTTGAACCTCGCTTTGATACCACTTGTTGGGAAAAACAACACCCACACGCAATAATCATACACAAAACAGTAAGCTCAAATCAAGAATAAAAACACATAAATATATTTAGTTCGGCCCAACTCAAAATGACCTACTCCAAACCTAATCCACTATCAAATAAATCTTTACAATTGTGAAATTTTAGAATGAGAAAAGTCTCATAAAACTCCTTACTCAAAACTTAACCCAAAATTCAATTACACAATTTTAATAGCCTACTCACTTAGTTATTCTCTTGGTGTCTAACTCTCTGGGATTACCAAACTAAAATCAAAACATCTTATTTATAAGAGTGAAACCCTTTATACTTTTACTAAACTCTCGATGTGAGATACTGGACAAATTCAAAACTCTTTAACTTTCGATGTGAGATTATGAGATTCAAGACAAATCCCAACATATATAACCATCTAATCACTTAGGAGGAAATTTTACCAGTAGACCATAGTTTTTCGTGGCATAAACTAAGACAATTAATTAAGCTAAAAGAATGGGAAGAAAGAATACTATCAGTAGCTGTTATGTATGTCAGGCTGAAGATCAAGACAACCTTTTTCTTACTACTGACTATACGGGACAGAAAAAACCTCAGTCCTTAGGTTAAAATTAACAGCTTTTTTGTTAAATTGATTTTGTGTGGAATTATTGTGCCATGGTTCTGGTTCCACGTTTGCTCGCTTCAGGACATATATACTCTAGCATATATTAACCCTATGGGCCGAAAATGATTTATTAAGCTAGATACATTACTCCTATTCATTATATATATAAACACTATCTAGCTATGAACAGATTTAAATATTTAATTAGTTCAATAAAATCAACCCAAGATCTTGCTTACCATTTGGTCTCCACTCTCCAACAAAACCTGAAAAATGTTTGACAAACCTGCTTGAATGCCCCCATGCATAGCATGATTGAATCGATGTGCTAGCCTCTTTTGTTTTTTTTTTTTTCCACAATTTAATTGATCATTAGAAAAATTATTACATTGAGATATTCTTATAAAAAAATCATATATATATGATTTCACTTTATCAATAATTCTTATATAGGAGATTCATATATGCTCACTTGATAGTTTAAAAGAAGTAACATTAATTAATTCATTTGTATTTTTCTTTTAAAAAAAAAAAAAGACATGATGTTTCACAAGCCTAGCTCCATGGTTGTTTTTTTGAAGAACAATGTTGTCTCACTACTGTCTCTTTCTTTCTTTCTTTCTTTTTTGCACAGTCCTGGCAAGTCATGATCATTCAGAGGTACTGGACCACATTGAAGAGAGAAAGAATGAAAAAGCATACACGCATGCTTGATAATAATCACAATATGCATTCAAAGATAAGTAGGTAACATTTTTCTTTTGTTTTTTTTTTATAATAATAGCATAACCATTTTGACAAGTAATTAATAGAAAAATAGTACTGCCAAAATGCCAATTCATGTATGAAAACGCCCTGACATTACTACTGTCTTCAAAGATTAGAAGGAAATAAAAGGGAGAAGAAAAATTTTCATTTGCCAATTGCATAATATGACGTCAAAGATCACACATAATCAATTCAAGTAATTAGTGGATGACAAAAGTTTTCAACTTCAAATTTAGTTTCTCTCTCTTTTGGATTCAAAGGAAACCATTTAATCTCTTTTCTTGTTTTTTTTTTCTCTGTACAATGTATTTGCTTTGACATTTCTTACTCTTATTGACATGATAGAGAATGATTTTGTTTTGTATTTGCCAAATATGAGTAGACATATAGATTTGACTCTGAATTGTCTCTCTCAATAGGAAACAGATGATTAATGCATTCATCCTTCTCAAACATGAATGTCATTATCCTTCAACCAATTATTTCAAAATTAAAAAGCATTAATAGCAGTACTACTGTTCCGAAATACAGTGAATCTCCTGCATATTTTGCTTCTCCAAACACTAAACTCGTTTTAATTTCAATGCTTTCTAGAACTTCATAACTATTTTCTTCTACCTTTTGTTATGTAGTCTTGTACGTATATTATTAATAACAGGTCTTTTATTCTGAGAAAATTTCCAGAATATATTCGTATAACTGATGAAATATTGCATAACCAACACAAAGCAAATGGTAATACTCTCTCTTTCTCTTTCTCTCTCTCTCTCTCTCTCTCTCTCTCTATATATATATATATATATATATATATCTGTATGAATGTATGTATAAAAACTTGCTTTGGTTCCTTTATTTATTGACTTAAATTTAAGTTTCCTTGGGAAACTGGCTAGTGGCTACCTGATGATTAACCTTTTCCATGCTACTTACTGAAAAAATCAACGGAGTTCATGGATTCTCCAACTATTTAATTTTGTTCTGAACCAAGAAATATATAGATACAAATACCTGACATAAGCTTTAATCTGTTTTAGGGTAACATTGAAATTGTTATTGAATATTGATGTTGCTTCATTTCCCAGTATTTTCCATTATACAAACAGCATGCTGTACGCCTGTACATATATCAGACAGGAATTTATAGCATTTGTTTTTACCTTTGGCCACTTCATCAGTAGTTCCTTTATTTGGCTGAAACTCTTGTTGATCTTGTAAAAATAATAATAGAAACGATAAGGGTAAACAATGTACATACGGAGAATGTGAGTCATATAAATATCAATCTTAGACATATTTACAGATAGTAATCAATTATCAGACATCAATAAAGAAGACAAGGACTGTTTGTCTGAAAACTTTTTTTTTCGGCAATGGACACAGTGCATCAAATGAAATAGATGAATATCCCAAGACAAGTGCCAAAGTTGATGTCGAGAGAAATAGAAAAAAGATGAGAAGGAAAGGTTTCTGCTTTCAAAAGATTGTAAAAACTTATATGTTAATGTGGACAATCAAACAGCTCAATATTGGAAGCCAATGTGCATGATTGGAAATTTTTAGCCAATGTGCATGATTAGAAAGAAGGGAATCGCTCCCAGTCCCAAAGAGCAGAAAATGAACCAAAGACCGGAGGTTACAGTGTTTCAAACTATGAAGCAAAAAAAGATGAAAAACAAGGTGATGGAAATGTTCCTGCGTATGCTTTTTGGCTATTTGACACCATATACTTTCAAAGGCCGGGGGGCCACAAAAGCTAGCTGTATCCCTTCCATGTTTGTATTTGATAAGCCTATCACTTTGAGTCGTCATTTTCACGTTCCTTCTTTTTTAGAAGCTGTTTCTTTATGCCTTATAATTCCCTTTAATTTTAACCATGTTTAATTCTATCTCAACATAACAATTTTAATCTTTCTATTATTTTTTTTAGCTCTCATCTCCTTTAATCATGTCTGGCCATATCACTTATTGTTCTATATATAGTTCCATCCAACCGATAATCTAATACACAACAAAAATTTTATGTTACGTTATTAATAGTTGTGTTACAAAAAATATTTGCAATAATTTTTATGCACATTTTGTTGCTAAAAAATTGTTTTTTTTTTTTTGCCCACGTTACTAAAAAATAGTTTACAACACTTATTTTTATGGTTTTTATATATGTCACCAAAAAAAAAAGTGTTGTGCAAATTGTTGTAAGGTGTTGCCAAAAATACTAGTAATAATTTTGTATATATTTTTATTGCAAAATGTAACTTGTACTAATCTTTTGCAACATAATACTATTTATGTTGCAAAAAATATATATTTTACAACATCCATATAAATTAGCTTAAAAAATTTTGTCACTTAAAGTGAAATTTCCCATAACATATTATATATATATATAGCAGATATTTCAGAGTAATTGCAAATAATTGTTAACCACAATATGTAATTAATATTAAATTTAAATCAAATCAAAGTCATTAATTAATGCATGATACATATCATTTAATTACTTAAGACTATAGAAATATAAACTCAAAGAATATATTATTTACATTAAATTTTTTTTCACTAAATTTTTTTATTTTTATATATTCATGTAAGATAAGATTTGCTTAAAATTTTGCAAGACATTTCAATCATTTCTAAAAGACTGAAATTTGGGTGAACGATCCACCCATGCGTGCATAATTAATTGAATGACATGGTTGCGAAGAAGATCATCCTCAACTTTGCAACATCATCACAATCAAAACATGCACAATGGTAATAGCTACAGAACAAAACTTAAAAGTGAGACTTTGGGAAGAGGCAAAGAAGAAACATGGAGGGACCAAAGGAGTTGTGTTTTCAACTCTATTTGCCAAGTTTGGGTCTACAAATTGATTTTGGATGTTACAACAATATTGATCTTCAACAGTTTCTTTTTTTACTTTTAAATTTTAATTTCTTTTTTTTTTTTTATGATAAGGGTACTTATGCCAACAATCTCATGATTTGATAGAATATTGTATTTTTAATTTCAGTGATTATGATTAAGATCATGATTATCTCAAATACAATAGAAAAAATACTTATGATTGCATTGATCATTTGGTAAGTGGACATTTTATGGTCATTTGGTAATGACTTCTTGTTTTATTATCCTTTGATTCACTAGTGGTTAAACTCAAAATTCTAGTACTTTTTTCAGGGTTTGAACTACTAATTAAAGATTTTCCGTTCATTTGCTTCAAAGATATTAGCTTTTGACATGATAATTAACATCCCCATATGTTTAATTAGCATTTATTTTCTTAAATTTCTTCTATAATGCTGTCTGGTTTTATGAAGAATTTTTATTTTTTGCTTCGTTAAAGATATAATATATAATTGAATCGAATCGAATTTTACTTAAACTACTTAACCATGTTCCCTCGACAGCAATGAAAGAAAGTAAAAGTCAATTGCGTGAAAAATCAAAGTTGTGGGGGTAAGTTAGTTTTATGTAGTAAGACTCGGAAACAGGAGTTTGGCCAAAGTGGGTATTATGATGGAAAAATTCATACAATTCTTGTAAACCCAAAACTTTGATTTCCCCTCAAAGTTTAGACTAAGATAAAGAAAGGGTCACAATCATATAAAATATAAATTACATTAAAAGATTATACATTTTAAGTGTCGTCGATCTTTACTTTGGGTAAGTAGTATTTGGGAAGTCAATGTCCATAAAATATGTTCCTTTGTATATGATAAAATAAATCCCATGATGGAGTTATACATCAAGAAGATAGTTTGCTTACGAAAAATTACAAGTTATAATTATTATTATTAATTTAAATAATCTTTGTAAGACTTTTAGGGCTTACTTCTCGAATAAGCTTAATACGTTTTCATGATGAATAATTAAGATTTAATTTAAAATTTTAATACGTTATATGATGAAAAAAATATTTTCATAGTTAAAATTTTCTCCTAATACTTTTCTACTTAAATTATATATTGCATTTTGGGGGCATATTGTCATTACTCAATTTTGTAATTTTATAAAATTGATGAAATTAATCACTGTCCATATTATTCTAAATTGGATATAAAATATTCTTTATTTTTCATAGCACGTGAAGTAACAGTTTCTTCTTTATTGTCAATTGTAGGGTAGGGTTTGCCGCTGCTCTACACAAGGGCTGCTGTATAGCAAAGGACAATAGGATCTATTAGAAATTACTGTTTTTTTTTTTTTTTGTCCAGTGATTGTATAGCTATAGGGCTACTATATCTCTATCTAATATTCACAAATTTGCCATGAAAAATAAAAATTAAAAAACATATGTATTAAATTTTGTGAATGTCATGGCTGACGCCTTATCCTTTGCTCCCTACTGATAAGGAATCTTGGAAACTGGAATGTCAAGTCTGGCAAACTCATCAACTTAGCTTTCAACAAGCTTTAATCTCACCAAATCCAAAACTATTTCAACAGTCACCTTTAGAAAAATCTCAAAAAACTATTCTTTTCCGTTGTAAAGTTGAAAGGACATTGATCTTTATGGTATTCAATAATTGCTTGATCATTTCACAATCTGTAACACTTGTTACAATTAATTGATCAGTTAATTATAATATTACAGTCTTTTTACATTATAACTTTAGATTTATGAAGAAAAAATTTAAGAAATAAAATAATTTGTTAGGTCTTGATTTTTGCTGAGGCCATAATTGGCCTCCAATCCATATATAATTGAACATTATATCTAAACAAAAAGGGTCGATCTCTAATTCGAGATATGACAGATCGATTTGAATATTGGATGGAAAAAAAAAAAGAAGTTTATTAATATTTGTATTGAAAACTGTCAAAAAGAAAATAGGAAATTTGTAAAGAATTAAGAATGTCATTCTTCTAATACGGTTTAATTCATTTAAGAACGAAATTTGAAACATAAAAGCATACATCATATGAGAATATATTAATATATTGGTTAAGGATCTAGTAAGAACAAATTTAGGGTTTTGTTCCCAAATGATGTATTAGGTTAAGGCCTGGCAATTGTCATGCAAAATAAAGTAACTTACTTATACCTCCTTATAATCAAATAAATTAAAAAAAAATTATTTCATTGATGAAAATTTTAAATTATTTCATTTACTATAAAATGATACATATCCCTTATGGTGTATTTAAAAATAAAAAATTTAATAAAAAATAAATATGTATAAATATTTTAATTTCATTTGTAATGTAAATATTTAATTTTATCCGAATACACTTCAATCAGAATCATCAATTAGGCAATAGTATCAATTTGAAATTTAACTTTATCCCGAGATTTATTGCTAAATTCATTTTGGACAATTGAGCTTAAGAATGGTTAATTGTGTTTGGGTTTTGAGCCCAAATTCATGATTGGACTTTACGTGTGAAAAATACTAACCCAAATTTTAATAGATTTCCTTTTTATTTAGTTTGTTTTAGATCTGAAAAAAAAAATCTAAAACAGGAAAAGAAAAAAGAAAAAATTGAAAATGAAAAAATCAGAAAAAAAATAATAAAGGTCGAAAATTTTGGAAGCGGTGAGTTTGGAAATCGGGTTAATTTTTTTGCAAATTTTGGAATGCTGAATAAAAAATCTTGAAGAAATAAGGAAACCAAAGAAGATGCAAATCGAAAAAAGGGAAAGTTTGAAGGAAATCAAAATCAATCACAATTTGCAAAAAATCAGAAAGAAATCACAATCACAAAAGACAAAATCAAACAAAGGAAGTGATTAAACGAGAATCTAATCTGCCAAGCAGATCCAATATCGCTATTCAATGAAAACCTAAAATTTCTGCACCTAAAATCCATATATAAACAGCCTAAAGAACACAGAGAGAGGACACAAAGAATTTCCACAATAAATCCGATAGCAAAACAGACAGGAAAAAGGGTTTTGAGGGTTTCGGTTCTTTGTAGTTTAGGGAATTCTTTTGGTGTTTAGGGTTGGGTAGAGTGAGAGGAAGCTTTGTGGTGGCTTCTCGGTTGTTGAAACGACAGCGGAGGGGCACTTTTTTATGGTGGCAGAAGTGATTTTGGGGTTTAGATTTATTCAGCCGTTTGAAATAAAGAAGTAAAGAAGATTGACTCCAGTGTTAATCTATAAGCCAATAATGGCTAACTTTGGTGGTAAGTTCTTTTTTATTTTTAAATGTATTTTGTAAAAAATTTAGATAAAAATTTTAATAATAATAATAATTTCTATTTTTTTTAATTAAAAAATTTATGAGAAAATATTTTTAAATATTTTTAAAATGGTAAAATTTTAAATAAATTTTCAATATAAATATAAAAATAGATGAAACAATAAAAAAATTTAAAAAAGAAAATAACCTTTTTCATAAAAATTTTAACCAAACCAACAATGAAATCTCTTTGAAAAAAAAAATAACAGAATTCTTGAATTTTTTTAAGTAAGAATAAATTTTTAAAAATTCTATCAAAATAACTACAAAAGTCTAAATTTTTTTTCAACACTTTAAATAATAAAATTAAAAATAAATAAAAAGACCATCTTAACCAAAACTGTTTAGTACAATATAAAATTAATTGATATCAATTCATCTAAACATTGTAAGATATTAATACTTTTCTTACATATAATCATATTCATAAATCTAATTATGTTAAATAGATCAGCACTTGTTATTTTAAAAAGTTTTATTTGAATTTAGAATAAATTCATTTAGATATTCAATCGCACATAATAAAAATGATTAATGATGATTTTATTATTTTATATTTGATAATTAAATTCTTAAATTTACATATTATAATTTGTAAAATTAAAAAATATATATTTATTATATATAAATTATTAACCCATATGACCATTACCATCTTTTTCAAAAGATGGTGGAGAACACAATCCATTTGTAATTCATCGGCCATGCATGGTTTAAAATCAAATGCGAAAAATCCCTCAGCTACCCTCATCATGTCAAAGTGTTATTTGTGAACTTCATGACATCGATAGCAAGTGCAAAACACAAATTATAACCAAATCTTCCTTTAAAAAAAAAAAGTTTAAAACAAAAAGCAAATAAAAGAAATCCTTTCAGTCAATTCCACGTGATTGCTTGCTGCATCGACGTTCTTAATATTAAATTTTTTTTCTTCTGTTGACAATTTTTAAATTTAAATAATTCCAATTTGATTTGTTCATTCTTTTACATTTTAATATATGGTAATTAAGTTAATTAATAATTAAATATTAATTAAAGGTATGATTAATCAAAGTCGTAGCTAGTAGTAGTTGTTAGCTTCTCCCTCATAAGCAACATTTGAAGTCTTGAACTTTAGGCATTGGGTCGTCTCTACCCTTGGAAGAACCAGCAAGGGTCGCCATCAGCGACCCAACGATGAACCAGAAATGAGCCGCGTGGTCCGGCTGACGCCTAGGCCTAGACAAAAACCACCCTCAAGCTGACATGGCACTAAACGTAGGACCCGCATGTCGGGGTTTTTGTAACCAGTATTTCGTGTCATGGGGCTCACACGTCTCCTTTCCAAGCTACACTTAGGGGACATTCCGTTTACTTCCCTCCAAAAATGTACAATCCCTTCTGCCCTAGTTTAGACCAGCTATTTACGTGGAACACCAAAATGTTCATTGCTCGGCTCCCCTATATAAGCAACCCAATCCTTGAGCTTCTCTCACACCATAGCAATCGGTTTTGCTTTACTAAAAATTACTTGTATTTCTGATAGTTTACGTATTTGCTTTCCCTTCCAATATTGATCGTCATGGCTGTTGATTCAGCTCTCCCCTCTCCACTTGGCGCTCCTGCTTGTGACAAAGATGCCAAAGCTCTTCAATTCATTGAAGAGATGACAAAAAATGTTGATTCTGTTCAAGAAAGGGTTTTAGATGAGATCCTGAGCCGAAATGCCGAGACTGAATATCTCAAACGGTTCCAGCTCAATGGAGCTACGGACCGGGAAACATTCAAATCTAAAATCCCTGTTATCACTTATGAGGATCTGCAGCCTGAGATCCAACGTCTCGTCAATGGTGATCAGTCCCCTATCTTATCTGCTCAACCAATTTCAGAGTTTCTCACTAGGTAAGAATTTTAGCAATAACTAATGGTTCGTTATATTTTTTTCTTTACTCGTATTTATTTGTGTATGATGTGGACTTTTTTTTTTTTCTATTTGGCTTAATTTGCAGTTCTGGGACTTCTGCTGGAGAAAGGAAGCTCATGCCAACAATTCACGAAGAGTTGGATCGTCGCCAACTCTTGTATAGCCTTCTTATGCCTGTAATGAACCTGTGAGTATATTTTGTACTTCTCTTTTCTTTTTTCTATGGCTTTTTACATGCATGTTTGATATTTTTGTTGAAAACAAAGTTTGATGTTTTTACCTTTTGGTGGTGATAGTTACGTTCCGGGATTAGACAAAGGGAAGGGACTTTATTTCTTGTTTGTGAAAGCTGAAACAATGACACCTGGAGGCCTTGTGGCACGCCCTGTTCTCACAAGCTACTACAAAAGCGACCACTTTAAGACCAGGCCATATGACCCTTTCAATGTTTACACTAGCCCTAACGAAGCCATTCTTTGCGCTGACTCTTTCCAGAGCATGTATACACAGATGCTCTGTGGCTTGATCATGAGGGAAGAGGTCCTTCGTGTTGGTGCCGTGTTCGCCTCTGGCCTACTCAGGGCCATTCATTTCCTTCAAATCAACTGGAAACAACTTGCTCATGACATCACAGCGGGAACCTTAAACCCTAAAGTAACGGATGCTTCAATACGAGAATGTATGAGCAAAATCTTGAAACCTAACCCAGAACTTGCTGAGTTCATTACCAAGGAATGCTCGGAGGAGAATTGGGAATGTATCATCACTAGAATTTGGCCCAACACAAAGTACCTTGAAGTGATCGTAACAGGAGCCATGGCTCAATATATCCCCACCCTTGAATATTATAGTGGTGGCTTGCCAATGGCTTGCACTATGTATGCTTCGTCAGAGTGTTATTTTGGTCTTAACCTCAAGCCAATGTGCAAACCATCCGAAGTCTCATACACTATCATGCCAAACATGGCTTACTTTGAGTTCTTGCATCATGAATCATCAACTTCGGGTCTCTCTCGTGACTCACCGCCACGCCTTGTTGATCTCGCTGATGTAGAAGTTGGCAAAGAATATGAGCTTATCATCACTACTTATGCGGGGTTGTGTCGTTACAGAGTCGGTGATATCCTTCGAGTCACCGGTTTTCACAACGCAGCTCCACAATTTCGTTTCATTAGGAGAAAGAACGTGTTGTTGAGCATCGAGTCAGACAAAACTGATGAAGCTGAGTTGCAAAAGGCCATTCAAAACGCTTCTGCCTTGCTAAAGGAATTCAACACCAGCGTTGCTGAGTACACAAGCTACGCGGACACCAAACAAATACCAGGTCACTACGTTATTTACTGGGAATTACTAGTCAAAGACTCAGCTAATGCCCCAACGGACGATGTTTTGAGCCAATGCTGCTTGCAAATGGAGGAATCATTGAACTCAGTCTACCGTCAAAGCCGAGTTGCAGACAACTCAATCGGTCCACTCGAGATAAGAGTAGTGAAAAACGGCACATTTGAGGAGTTAATGGACTATGCAATTTCAAGAGGGGCCTCCATAAATCAGTACAAAGTTCCAAGATGTGTCAGCTTCACTCCAATCATGGACCTCCTCGACTCAAGGGTGGTTTCAAAACATTTCAGTCCAGCTTTACCACACTGGACCCCTGAACGTCGTCGCTGAGCAACGCTGCATAGTGTTGCCGAAATAATAAATGTTACAGAAATAAGCTGCCCAGCCAAAAACCAGCAGCATCTTTTTCCCCATAGGAAAAAATAAATTTAGACAAGTAACAGTGGTCTCCTTCTGTCGAATCTGTATGTCTGTGTAATAAGTCAAGTTCATATAATCTTTGTGCACGCATGATGTAATTTTTGGTTCTTGTCTATTTCATGTTTGTTTGTCCCACTTCCTATCGTTTCTTAGATCTGTCTCTTCTTCCTTTTTCATAAAGATAGAAAGAGACATTAAGATGCTAACCTTGTCCAATCCAAGTTTGTCTCGTCTACCATGAACAACTACTATCATTTAATGATGTCAAACGTGTAAATCTCGTCTATTTGTTTCAAGCATTTTCCGCATGGATTTTAGTGCACGTGCTTGTATTCCTTTGTCAATCCCTTCAATTTTTTATTGGATATAATTTGTTCTGATGACTGACTAGATTTCTTTTGTTCTAGTCATTTGTTTGGAAGGATGCAAGATATATTTAATGAGTGGTTGGAAACGAAGATATGGTTTCAGTTCTTCGGCTTTATGTAAGCCTTGTCCAATCCAAGTTTGTCATTCAGATGGGTGGGCTTGAATTGGTTAGGTTGTTTCTACTTGGGTCTATCATTAGTATTTTTATATATCAGTTGTGGCCCAATACAAACCATTAAAGGGATCGGCCTTCTATTTGGGCAAAACAAACCCAAAAGCCCGCCCCTCTTAATTGTCAATGGAAACTGAACTTTCCCCCCTTGTACTCTATGCTGAATAGCAGGAGCAAAATGGGTCAACACAAGGTATGTTCAGCAAACAAGCAGGGTGTCTAGGATTACTTTGAATAAATTTGATGATTTAAAATATTAAAATTTATATAATTATATCATATTTTATATAAAAATTATGTATTATAATTCATATAAATTTTTTTAATTTTATTAAATTTAAATATATTATTTTTTATTTTTTATTTATATTATATTTATATCGTATCACTTCCTATATTTTAAATTAACATATACAACTTTAAACAAAAATTGCAAATAAAAGCCCAAAGACCATGTCTTAATCAAGTCACAATCATGAAAGTTGAACTTTGTATACCATACTTCTATTTTGATCTTTTGTTATTGAATTTAGATATTCCTCTCAATTCACACACCTAATCATGTCATCACCTCTCATCTAACATTTTTGTTAGACCTAAGAAATTAAACAAACTTCCACTTTCCATTGCTTTTCAATAATTAAGTCAGAAAAACTTTTTATAGGTCCTTTGATTGCATTTAAAATAGCAATATTTGATTGAACCAAGAAAAATTTTACTCCTGGCTTAACGTTTTCGAACTAAATTCATGAGTTTTGCTAAGCATTTTTCCAAAATTTTGGTAACAAGAAAGCCCTTCTAACTCATAATTAATAAAATGATGATGGAATAAGTTGTCCATGAACATCAATAGAATAAAACACAGGGTCAAATAAGATTTTTACAGTCAGTCTTACCTCTGCCATTTAAATTGTGTACAAGTTGCAACCTACCATTCAATTCACAAAGACTTGGCATCACATTTACCTGCTATAGCAGTCAGAGGTGTTAGTTGTGCCCCAAGCAGGATTTGAATTTGAACAACTACCACACTCCATTTAATTTTTGCTGTCTATCAGTTATGCTACGGCCATCGTCTCCATTCTTCTTCCAGGATAGCAATGCCAACGCCCGCTTTCTAATTTCCAACCCCTTCAAAGAGATAGGATGAACCTGAGGCTTCAGTTCAGTTCAGTTCAGCTCCTCTTTCTGCTTTAATAGAAAAATGCAGGTGGTGATTTTTACTAATTTTTCCCGGTTCTTCACCTTTTTGCATTAAAATTATGTTCTCTCTCTCTCTCTCTCTCTTGTCTCAAACAGAGTCATCTGGCCTCATTTTTTAGCCTCTGGTAAAATTGTGAAAGTATTTTGAGATGCACCAGTTCTTGATCAATCTCAAAGAAGCTGGAGCTGGGCTTGTTCTAAGTTGTTTTGAGGTAATGTAGGAACATTTTTTCTTGAATTTTCAATTCTACACGTTATAATCCTGGTTATTGTTCATTCTTCTATAATACTGCTACTGTTTGAGCAAATCTTGTTACACAGTGAAAGTATCGGCTCACACTTTTTGACCACTTTGGTTTTTTTCTTTATGATTCATTGAGCAATCCGCAGCATACACATTTCATGCTCAAGAGACAATTTGACCTTTTGAATTCTATGAAAATGACATGAATAGCTTTAGATCCTTCCTGTGGTTTTGCTTCAAGTATCAAAGAATCATAATGGCTGTAAACCTCTATTTTGAAGTAAGGTGTAGGAAAGAGAACAAAGGACATGTGCTTGATATTAAATGCAATGCATCAACTAAAACTCAACCTTGACAACTCTCAATCCGTCCCTTTATCAAGTGAGGTGAGGCCTGGTCTCCAGTTTCCTGCCAATTAGTTATATCTTCAACTAACAAAACAATGAAAATTGCATTCCTTTCTATTGTAATCACCAATGTTGTTTTGACTTAATGGTACAGAATGATCTAGCTGAATGGTGTTACGCCTTTAATTTCTTTGCACGTTTGGTGGCTTATGTTGCAGTTTTAGGTGAGAAAATCACTACTTTTCATGGATTAAAAATAACCCAAAAATTTTCCTCCAATCTCACATATTCTTATTAGATGCTTGAACATTTCTGCAGCCTTGATGGTGTTAATAATATTGATAATTTTGAAGTATGTGACGGGCTTCAGTGATGAGAATAGTGGAGTTCATGAAGATGTGAGAGCAGTAACTGAATCTGAGACTATCCCTTTATTCTCGGAAAAGGATATACCACTAGCATATGGAACATGTGAAGAAGACGAAGAAACAGGAAGTTGCAGCAGTGGTGAGGATTTATATGATGGAAGGATTTGTGTAATTTGCTATGATGAGCAAAGGAATTGTTTCTTTGTTCCTTGTGGCCATTGTGCTACCTGCTATGACTGTGCTCAAAGGTACAGCTGTTAAAACAAGTGAATTTTTTTTTTCCCATTTTCTTTAGTAAATGGCTACAGAAATCTAATTATGATGTTTATGTTTTGCAGGATTTACGATGGGGAAAATAGGGTCTGCCCAGTTTGCAGAAGAGTCATTGGCAAAGTCAGAAAACTTTTTGCTCCATAGCACCATTAATTCTTCTCTTTCTTTTTTTTTTCCTGCATCCATGGCAAAGTAGAGATAAAAGATATTACTTCATTTCTCTTGAGAATTACTGTCAGGTTTTAAAGTTATTCTATTCGAGAAGATATGTAAAGTTATTACAGAAGATATTGCTCTCAAGTAATTGGCAAGCAATGAAACAGCATGGAAAACGAATAAGACACAGATAATATTCCTTTTCATGGCTGGTAGCCCCACGAAATGGACCATTAATGCAGACGAAATGGCACCACTGCTGCACAAAAAGATGTTGCAAGCAGCAAGCTCCATTGTTTGAAAACGATTTAGCAATCTGTTTTTACTGTGGCTAAATCCGAAAACAAGTGACGGGGAATGATACGGACAAGCACCAAGGATGGTCACCAGTACCACTCACCGGCCATTGGCATCGTTTCTCGTTAGCTGATCATTTGGACCACCCTCATCCCTTTCCTTTTAAACTTTTATTTTAAAACAAAATTAAGGTCCCATTAGATTTTTAGGAGAATGGATTATACACTACGTCATAAATGGACCCTTAAGCCAACGTTTGAAATCACGATGTAAAGAAAAAGCTTAATCATATTCAAATCAGAGAGCGTGTCCTTCACGTCCAAGCATTGTGGTTGCTTTTGTCATCCCTTACCATAAAAAGTTGATCAATAGTGTCGAAAATTGGAATTAAAATATGTTGCCAATAGGCAACACGAAAGATTGTGCTACCACAAGCCATCCACGGCCAAAACGCACGCTTGCCCATCGTCCCCTCACACTTGGCAACTTTTTGAATCGTTCTTCGTCGCGCTTTCCTCTTGCTCCCGTCGCCGATCCCTCATAATTAATGCCACGTTGTTTTGCGTCATTGAATTTTTCTATCATCAGATAAGATTGGAAAACCGGAAAATTCCACTTTCCTCTTTATACTGAAACCTTATTGTGGGTCCATAGGGATGTAATTGAAAAAAGAAAAAGAAAAAAAAGCATCCCTCCCTTAAAAAAACAAAAAGTAACACATTTTAAAAATATATTTGAATGGATAATAAAATTAATTTTGATGAGATTAAAAATAATAATTATTATTATTATAATTATGATTAAAAAAGTTTATTGTAATTATAATTGAAAATTTTATAAAATAATTTATATTAAATATATTTTATTAAAATTGATATTTAAATTTAATTAATAATTAATGAATTCATTTATATTACATTAAAAATGTGATGAAATTCAAATATCCACTTAATCTTATTCCTTAACAAGAGTTGTAAAAAATTGAAATAGCTGAAACCCAATTCAAATCGATTTTTCATTGTTTTGATCCCAATGTTGAATCCTTTAATTTTATTCCTTTTTTTATTTATATAATCAAATTCCGTCATTATTCAAGTTCAATTAAATTTATTTTTATATAATTTTTAAATATATGTAAATAAATTAAAGATTACATAAAATCTTTAAATATTAAAAATTAAAAAATCGAACTGATGAATTCAATCGAGTCGATTCTTGAAAAAAATTAATTTATTCTATTTTGATTTAATAAAAATCGAGAGGAAGTAAGTTTAAGAGGTGAGGGCTCAGAGGATGTTTGAGAAAAATAATAGTCACGGATCATGAGTGTACGTAATAAAAATTGACTTTTAAGTTTTGAATATCAGGCATAGAATGAAATTTTTGGAGCATTAATATAACTTTTATATAAATTTGATAAAATATGATATAAATATAAATAAAATATAAAAATAATATAATTTAAAATTTTAATAAAAATTATATATATTTAATAAAATAAAAAATATATTTTATAATTTCATATCAATATAAATTATTATATATAATTTTTTATAAAATAATATAATATATTAATTTTAATATTTTATACTATATAAATAAAATTTATTTTAATATTTTAATTCCATATTCATCGTAATAAAAATACGAAAACGCCATTAATACTTTTCCTTTTGTCGCTGTTGGACAGAATGCACAAAGCAACAGTCACTCAAACAGCAAAAAATCGTCGCCAAATGCCATCGCATCTTTCCACGTGGCAAATTCTAAAATATCCCGAAATAAGTAGTATAAAAACGAATGGAAATGAAAAAAGCCAGGAAGGAACGAGAGAGTTGGAAAGACTGGTAGTTTTCTTTGGTTCTGTTTCTTTGCTTCTAGCCAAGCGTCCTTCTTTCCTTGCTAAAACCATAAGCACAAGCAATCCTCCCTGGACGCTACCACACCCGAACATGCCACCGGAGAACAACCAGGTTCCGTTACTATCCGACGAGGACTCCGACCAGGATGTCGCGTACGAGTCCGGTGAAAAAGTCCATATCGTCGGAATCAATGAACAGGACGAGGAACGATCGCTGGGTGTCCCACCTTTTTCCTGGAAAAAATTATGGCTTTTCATCGGACCCGGGTTTTTAATGTCAATAGCGTTTCTGGATCCTGGGAATTTAGAAGGGGATCTTCAAGCCGGAGCTATAGCTGGTTACTCTTTACTGTGGCTGTTGATGTGGGCTACGGCTATAGGGTTGTTGGTTCAGCTGCTGGCCGCTAGGCTTGGTGTGGCGACGGGGAGGCACTTGGCCGAGCTTTGTAGAGAAGAGTATCCGACTTGGGCTAGGATGGTTTTGTGGGTAATGGCAGAGGTGGCGTTGATTGGAGCTGATATCCAGGAAGTGATTGGAAGTGCTATTGCTATTAAGATTTTGAGTAATGGTGTTTTGCCTTTGTGGGCTGGTGTTGTTATTACAGCTTGTGATTGGTCAGTATTCTTGTTGATTTTGATGATTTTTTATTTTCATTTTTGTTAGTATTATTGTGGGATTTTTGGTGTGTGCGTTAAAGTTTTTTTTTAATCATATATTATCTCTGAATTTTCAAGCATTTTGGTTTTTTAAAGGAAATATTAACTGTAGCTTTTTTTTTTTAATTTAGTGAAAATAAACACTCATTGGTAAAGCTGTAGCCTATAGGCTTTGCAATATGCATGATTGTTTGGCTGGATACATCCGAGTTATTTTTGGTTTTTTTTTTTTTTTTTTTTTTTAACTTAGTTTGGTGGCATGGATGTCAAATTTCTAGCTTTTATGGGTAATGAAGAAACTCAATTTATCTGAGAAAATTTTCAATGTTATGATTTTGTCAAATACTATTTAATTCCATTTATTTTCTTAAAATTTTCTAAGTAGCTTGCCAGAGCATCAGAGAGTGCAGTATGCTCAACTGGTTCTTCCTTTGTTTGCCTTGTTACAGTTTTATCTTCTTGTTTCTTGAAAACTATGGAGTGAGGAAGCTGGAAGCATTTTTTGCAGTCCTTATTGCAACTATGGCTGTCTCATTTGCTTGGATGTTTGGTGAAACAAAGCCCAGTGGCACCGAACTTCTTCTTGGTGGGAATCTCCCCCCGATTGTAGGCTGTAGCCTTTTTTTTGGTGAAATATATTTCATACTGTATTGCAGTTGACCGATGATCAAATGGCTTCATTTTGGCAGGTGTTTTGGTTCCAAAACTCAGCTCCAAAACCATCAAGCAGGCTGTGGGAGTTGTGGGCTGCATTATTATGCCTCACAATGTATTCTTGCACTCTGCTCTTGTGCAATCACGAGAAATTGATCACAGCAAGAAAGGCCGGGTGCAAGAAGCTCTCAATTATTACTCAATAGAGTCCACTGTTGCACTAATAATTTCCTTTATAATCAATCTCTTTGTTACAACTGTCTTTGCCAAGGCATTTTATGGTACAGAACTAGCCAGTAGTATTGGCCTTGTGAATGCAGGCCAGTATCTTGAAGAAAAATATGGAGGTGGATATTTCCCAATTTTATATATCTGGGCAATTGGTTTGTTAGCAGCTGGACAAAGTAGCACTATTACTGGCACTTACGCTGGGCAGTTCATCATGGGAGGTTTCCTGAACCTGAGGTTGAAAAAATGGTTAAGAGCAGTAATCACAAGGAGTTGTGCAATTATTCCTACTATTATAGTTGCTCTTGTTTTTGATACTTCTGAAGCAGCACTAGATGTCTTAAATGAATGGCTTAATGTGCTTCAGTCAATTCAGATCCCGTTTGCTCTTATCCCACTTCTTTATCTGGTATCCAAGGAACAAATCATGGGTACCTTCAAAATTGGCCCTGTGCTCAAGGTATGCTGCTAAATTTCCTTGTTTTGCTCCTTGCTGATATAATAACTTGTCTTGCCTACCAGAGTTCTAGTATACTTCACTAGCTGACGCCTAAAATTCATTAAGAAGATTGACTTTCTACTTTTGCTGTCAAATTTTGATTTGAATGAATTTGTACATGTGTTGTCATAAGTGAGTTTGTCTGTGTACTTACATTGAACGTGTCATGAATTATGCTATTCTATTGGTAAACTTTGATCAGTGGCAGTTTGTTCTTGCTGATCCAGAGATCATGATGAGCTCTTAATTCAGAACAGCTCATTGCTGTTTAATTGATAAAATGTGGAGTCAGTTTATCGATAATGGTGTGGCGTCATGATGGTAGTTAGAACTTCCTAACCTCCTTTTTAGCTGGGGACTTTGTAAAACTTTTATTGTCTAAAAAGAAACTGCTTCTTGAAGTTCTAGGTTCAGTACATTGGCCATGTGAACTGTTATACGGGGCTCCTTAATTTTGTAGATATATCTTAACTTGTTTTCTATACTTGCCATTATGCAAACTGTTTATTTATGCTAGTTTATAAGTTCCACATGTCTGGCGATCAAGATCTTCATCCTGCATCAGTTTACCATATTTTCCCTATTTTCAAGCTTCCCATGAGTTTATGTGTAAGATTTGGAAGAGTTGTGGTTCTTTGTCTCTCTGCCTTCCTTGAGAAATTAGGGAAACATGGGAAAGGATTCACTGAGATGACTGCTATATCAACATTTAAGCTACGAGGATTAGTGGGCATTTTAACTTCTGTGCTCTAGGGATTCCTGTTATCGACTGTCTACTTGCCTGCACGTAGTTCCTATCAAATCAAAAATTTGCCTCACTTCTTTTAAGAAGGAAAATGATGTTTAACTTTTGGCTTCCATTTTATAATTTTAGACTGCCTTTTTTTGTTTATGCTGTTACATTTTCCCTCCTAAACTTTTTCCCCTCTCTCCGTTGCAGACAGTTTCATGGCTTGTGGCTGCACTGGTGATAGTGATCAATGGGTATCTTTTACTTGACTTCTTCTCCTCCGAAGTCAGTGGTGTAATGTTCACAAGTATAGTGAGTGCGTTTACAGGAGCATATCTTGCATTTATAATTTACCTTGTTTCTCAAGGTTTTACTTTATCTGCTTGGCGCCGTTTGTTACCCTTTAAACAGACACAGGGAATTGAGTGATTAAGCTTAGACACCCTTTTCAACGCAAGAAGATCAGAAGCATGAAATGTTTACTCTATTTTCACAGATGAATTCCCAGTTTAAAGCATTTCCTTTTCGCGTTTGTACAAAAGTTCATTTTAGTAGCTTACTTCTTCTCGAGTATTGTTTCAAACAACACGGTTGTAGGTTCCGTATTATTGTTAAAGATGTATTTATCCTTTCCTGCTGTATACAGAGGATTGGAGAGAGTGAGGCTGTAACAATTAACATTATTTTGAAACATTTGAAGGAGCCAAAGTATGTAATTTCGATAATGTATCTCAAATTTTGTTCAAGCTGGCTATATGAGAACCAGCTTTGAACAAACATATAATTCAATAAATTTTACTGATGCATTTGCTATTTTGGCATTCTTTGTATTGAACTTTCAGGTTTCCTTTTTCTTTACTTTCCATGCCTGCTAATTTTAAATGTAGTTCTGGATTGCCGATTCCTGGATGATTTAGCCCTCATAGCAAAAACTAGTGCACATCTGGTGAATGTAAGACACCGCTAAGAAGTTTAAAGCCATTGTTTCATTGTTATCTAAGTTTCATGGCATTCTTTATAGGCCTTAATGATCACCTGATTTATTTTGCTGAATATTTCTGAGAAAGTTTAGTACCTTAACATTAATGTTTTTAGTGACGACTAAAAAACAAACTATTGTAAAATAAATTCTTAAACACTGATTAAAAGAAGTTAGTGGACATTCTTAAAATCAGTTACATTTTTTAGAATTATCAATGAATGAACAATTTGGTTTGTTCAAGTTGATCCCATTGATAAGGAAATAAACGCTTATTTCGTAAGTAATAAACCTCTTGATTTAATTGATTAAGACTTGTATTTTTAATGTAAAAATTTTAAATTTAAATTTTATTAATAATTATTTGTAGAAATTATTTTATTATAATCATTTATTTGTTTCATCAGTGCGGTGCAAAGTTCATTTCTGTTACTCTGCCGCTGACTCTCTCTCGAGCTTCCTTCGAACCCTTCGCGTCAGCCCGAGCCGAAATGAACTCTGCACCAACCGTCGCCGTCCCTACCGTCGTTTCCTCCTCTTTCTTCTCTCCCAATCAAATCCCTCCACGTCACCACCACTCGTCTTCCCTCCGCCTTACTACGGCGCCCATTCCGCCATGATCCTCCCTCTCTTTCCTTCTCCCAAGTATTCCTCTAGAACCTTCTCGAGCTCTTCTCGTCACCTCCTGAGATCCGACCCTCACTCTTCCCATCCCAACGCTCGCATGAGACTCCACGACGATCTCCTTCTCAACGGGTACACGTACAATATCATTATATTGTTATCATTGTTTTTTTTTTTCCTTTAAATCATATTTTCCTTTTTCTTTAACTGAGATTTTCAAGGATTAAAATTTCGAAGGTATTACACTGCCCGGCTATGGATCGGGACACCTCCGCAGAGATTTGCGCTTATAGTGGATCTGGAATTACTGTTACTTACGTTCCTTTAGCCACTTGCGAACTATGTGGTAGACATCAGGTGGTGTTAAAATTTCATTCATCCATGCCTCTTCTCATTCGAATTTTCATTCATGATTTTTTTTCTGCTTATTTTCTTTTTAAATTTTCTGTTTATTATTATTATTTTTTTTTGGAAATTCGTTGTATTCCAAGTATATTAGAGTAGATCTGACTAGAAAAACTGCTTTTTGATTTCTTAAGCATTACTCTACTCTTTGAGATTTCTTTTAGGCTTTATTTGGTCGTTGCTTCTGCTTTCGGGAGCCAAAAGTAAACAATATGTTAAGATGTAAAAGCAAGCGATATTTTTGAAAAATTTAAATGTAAAAAAAATTAAAGCTTTGAATATTGATAGCAACATGGAAGGTTTAATTTTTAGATATATAATAATACCTTGGAATTGGAATTAGTTTTACATTTTAGTCAGCTGCTTATATTTGTTAAGTATGAATTTACTTTCATTCTATTTGTTGTTAGTCTTGAATTGATAAAATATTTTGAAATGATAAAATAAAAATTTGTTAAAATTAAACTAAAATGATTTGAACTTAATTTGAATACCTTTTTCAGCTTTTAATCCAGTCAAGAACATGTTCAAATTCATTTGGCATGATTTAAAAATAAAATTTGGCAAAGTAGTATAGAAGGGATCGATCCCCTCTCAAGGGGATCGATTGATTTTTTTGCTAGAATGCTTACTCATGCAAATTTCATGAAAACCAATCAATTCTCTCGTTGTATGGATCCCCTCAAAAAGGGATCGATTGGTTTTTTACCCAGAATGAATTTTTTGCTCCAGGATTGTAAAAGGGATCGGTCACCTAAACTAAAAGATCGATCACCTGAAGAAAAGATAGATTGGTAGCAAAAAGAGATCAATTGGTTGTGCTTTTTCATGCGTAAAATTGCTTTATTTTTTACTGACCCAATCGATCGTCCTAAGAGGGGATCGATCCCCTCTTGCCTAGAATGTTTGCAATGGATTTTTTTTTGCAGAGGCTCCAATCATTAAATGCAACCAACGGCTATCTCCTTCTTTCTACGTATAAATAAAGGTTTCTACTGCAATTGAAGAGTAATGAAAAGCCAAGAGAACTTATTGCTTCTATCTACCATCTTCTTCAAGTATTAAAACCAGTTTGAGAGAGAAAAGTGCAGAAATTTCACATTGTATCAGTTTTTCTCTTAATCTTCTTCTCAATATTGATTTGTACTTCAAGTTAGCAAACACTCAACCTTAGAGAGTTTTTTTGAGTTTACAAAACACTTCAGAAAATTTGTTTTGTGAGATTGTGAGCGTAAGGGGGAGGATAACCCCTAAGAGTTTGTGGTGTTGATTGTATAGAGCTTTGAAGAGCTACATTGTAACTTTCAACACATAATGGATTGAACTCCTTGGCAAATGAGGCTAAGGGAGAGGACATAAGTGCTTAAAGGAAGGGCCGAACCCCTATAAATCTTGGTGTTTAATTCTCTATCTCTATCTTTTGTTTTTAAGATTTTTAGTATACTTATATTTGTTGTGTTCATTTGTTTAGAAAAATTGATTTGCAAAATTTGTGCTTATTAGGTATTGATTTTGAAAATTTTATTATCAACCAATTCACTCCCCTCTTGGTTTATTTCAAGTTTTTTGAACTAACATTTGTTTTATAGCAATTTTTTAGGAAACAAAAAGCACGTGGCAATGCAGCCTTAATAATTTTGATTGAAAGGTTTTCATCATGTTGATTCTGAAAAATCTTATTTAGGTGGTTAAGCTAAAGGTTTTCTGATTTCTTTTTATCAGGATCTGAAGTTTCAGCCCAATTTGTCCAGTACTTACCAACCTGTAAAGTGCAATTCGGATTGCAATTGTGACAATGACAGGGTGCAATGTATTTATGAGAGACAGTGTGCTGAGATGAGTAGCAGTAGCGGTGTCCTTGGAGAGGATAACATGTCATTTGGTAATCAAAGTGAGCTTGTACCTCAGCGTGCGGTTTTTGGTTGCGAAAATGAGGAGACTGTTGACTTACAGTCAAATCAACATATTGATGGCATTATGGGATTGGGTTGTGGTGATCTCAGCATTGATGACCAGCTTGTTAAAAACTGTATGATTAATGTTCTCATTATGTTATGGTGGGATGGATATTGGTGGGGGCGCTATGGTTCTTGGAGATATATCTGCCCCATCATACAGGGTCTTTAGTTATTTGGATCCTGTTTGCAGGTATGTTTATGTAAACATTTTATCTCAGAGATAGAATACATCATCAACTTCCTAACAATTACAATCGATACATCTGACACATTTGCTCTAGTTTCGGGATGGCAACAGTCCATATTACAACGTTGATTTGAAGGAAATACATGTTGCCGAGAAGCAGCTACCTTTGAACCCAAGTGTCTTTGATGGAAAGTATGGAACTGTTTTGGACAATGGTACAATATACACGTATCTACCTGAAGCAGCATTTGCGGCATTTAAGGATGCTGTAAGATTCAGTTCCCATAAATGAATCATAGTTTGTTAAAGCTTTAGCTAGGCCTCTTAATGTGTTCTTACTAGACCCTCTTTGTCCCCTGGCTGAGTGATATGTTGAGTTTAAATGACTTAAAACTTTGCCCTTCATCATTAATGCTATAATATGGGGGATCATTGGAGTTTTATTCTAACAATTGCACATATTCAACTGGAATTTTATGTGTGATTATAAGGGCGTGAGATGACTGCATGCTTAACAGGTTGACCTGTTAACTGTCAAAACTTAAAACTTGTCATTTTTATTGTGTCTGTTCTTTCCCCCTTATATCTCATATTTGCATCTTTGTATATTGTGTACCATAACAGAAAAGTTGAACAAATTTTCATTATTTATTTTGAAAACTGTTAGTTATCTTTTCTGTGCTATTAACTATTAAAATTTGTTTTTCTGTTTCAGTGATGTCTCTGAACTCTCAAAAATATCTGCAACAGTTGAAATGTTATTTGGCAATAAGCAAAAATTATTGCTATCACCAGAGAAGTACTTGTGTCGGGTAAGTTTTCACACTGTAATTGCTTTTCTGTTGATTGAACAGCTTCTTTTCTCAAGGAAACCTTCTTAAGGTTATACTTGAAGTTGGTTTAGGAAGAGTTGCATTTGAGTTCAATTGAGTTTTCTGCTTATCTTACATCTCATATTCATAAAGCATTCAAAGTTGCTCGGTGCACATTGCCTTGGGATCTTCCAAAATGAAAAGGACCCAAATACCCTTCTGGGAGGTATGTTAAGCTTCAGATAACTAGTGTTTTATGATGTTGTTCCTGTTAAACTACCATCTTCTTTGACAAAGTTTGGCAAAATATCTCTACTTTCAAATCCAAAGCTTTAGTTTGACACCATGAAAGTTCTGGGACTGTTATTTTGGTATTTTCTTTCTTGTTTTCAAAATTAACCATTTGTCTGTTATAGGAATCATTGTACGTAATACTCTGGTACGTATGACTGCAAGCATTTGAAGATTGGTTTCCGGAAGACTAATTGTCTGAGCTACGGGAAAGGCTACAAATAACTGGTGCACAGTCACCATTTCCTTTATCTTCGAGTGGGAAGGATAATTCAACTGTGGAGTCGCCACCTACATCATTTCCTAATGGATCACCACGTTATGCACTTACAGGTACATTAAGCCATGGTTATCCCAGGACCTTATATGGTTCTTATTTTATTTGAACCCATTAGAGGACTAGAACTCTGTTCTGCCATTTATTTCATTGAAAATCATCAATGATCAATACTTTTTCAATTATGCTTTCCGAGCTTTATTTTTGTACTATACCATCTTCAAGAAACAAGGTCATGTTACTGTTCATTTTCCCTAAAATCAGGATCTATCGTGTCTTTCAGCAGAATTCTTTCTGATGATATTTCCTTATTGATTAACAGAGGAAGTTCAGATTGGTAAAATTACATTGGATATGTCATTGAGCATCAACTACTCATATCTAAAGCCTTACATCAACAAACTTGCTGAGTTCATTGCTAAGGAGTTAATTGTTAATGCTTCACAGGTTAAACAAATACTATCTTTGAATGCTGGAGCATTTGATAGCAGTAATTTATGAACCATTAATACGAAATAACATGTTAATTCCTGAAGGAACTTTTAAACTATCTTACTAAACAGTTGATTTTTCTGTCTATGGTTAGGTTTTCAAGTAATCTTTATTTTATGGGCTAGTGAAATTTTTTGGATGATTTCAGGTCCATTTATTGAATTTTACATCTGAAGGAAACGATTCTCTTGTCAGATGGGCCATAGTCCCTTCAGGTTCAGCAACCTACATTTCTAACGTTACTGCTCTGCAACAGTAAGTCTTCTTTTAGATCATTGCAATTCTTTTGATATACAGATTATAGCTTTTTGCTTGATGAATTTCTGCTTTCAGAGTATGACATGCTGAACATCATATGAGGCTTCCTGATACCTTTGGAAATTATCAGTTGGTGCAACGGAAAGTTGAGCCTTCTGTGCAACAGTATGTTTCTGTTTCCTAATGGCCTGGTTGTTACTTCTAGTTTGGCATCTCTCTCTCTCTCTCTTTCTCTTGCATGGTATGGAGCCTGGGGGGCTACTGTCTTATGCCATTTTAAAAGAACCTTCCTGCTGACAATTTGATGAATAATCTATAAAATATTCTGTCAATTTACATATGGATCTGATGCCACTAGGGCTTCCTTTAAATTTTAAAATTTTCAGAATATCCTCTCCATTTGGCCTCTCTGTATGCTGCGTCCCTATCAGTGCATACGTAAAAACTTGTAATATAATTTTAATGGGGCCAGATTTCTGCATCGTTCATTGGTTCTAATAGCATGAGTCAGTGCATACATAAAAACTCGTACCATAATTCTAGAGGGTCTAGATCTTCTGCATAGCACATTGCTGCTTGTAGCATGGATCTGTTCTATCCTACATTCTCTGAGATATCTGCATCCTAAATTGCCTTTTTTTCCCTTGGGTTCCTATTCTCTAATCGTAACGTCGTTGAAAAATAAAAATCTTTTTCTTTTTGAAACAAAATTGCTACTCATCAACGTGGCCTATTCTTAACTAAATCCTGCAAAGTCTAATAGTCAACATTGTTGAACTGACAAGGTAGTTGTATTGTATCTAGAAAAAGTATGTTACAGTATATGTATGCAAGGTATATAAACAAAAACGAAATAAGAAAGAACATCTAATCTACTAATTCATGATCCAACCTCTATTCACTTCTCTCCTTGTCTATAACTTATCTATATCTCTTGGTGAATCTATATTCAAAACTACGGTAGTATTACATATCAAGTCATGTAGAAGCTCTAACGTGATTTGTTCGTCTGAAATGATACAGAGCATGATGGCAATACTTCATTTGGTGGTTCTTTTGGTTACTATCATAAGTAATAACCGTTGGATTATCAGTTTCGGGAGTGTGGGCTATCTGGAGACGCAGACAACAAACACTCAATTCATATAAACCTGTTGATGCAGCTGATCCGGAGCAAGAACTCTAGCCACTTTAGTCTTAAAAGCTATGTTTGGCTTGGTTATTATGCAGAAAGAAGAATTTTTGAACAGATTTCAGCTACAGGTTCTGCATCAATACAGTTTAGTGATGTAAACATTTGTATAGAAAAGAATTCCTCAACTAAAATTGTATGTGAATGATATTATAACATGCAGAGTGAATCAGAAAAGCTCATTAATCAGTAAAAAAGGTTTTGATTAACAAAACTATTATCGAATTTACTTTTAGTGGTTTGTAAATTGTAAATAATCTGTCGGGCGTTGGCCTCTTCCACGGTAAAAAATTCAACAAGCATGTTGCACCTGCGTATTGAGCCAAGACAAAAGGGAAAAACAAGAAAGTTAGCAAACCGATGACTCCTCAGCTCTCAACCTTGATTGTTGTGTTCTTTTCCAAGCTTGAAGCCAACCAGGTAAGATTTTCAGGATCCGAAAAGCTGCTTTCTTTTGGTACAAAATGAATCAAGTCAATGACAACAAAAAATCTATGGAAATATAAATTTCAATGACAATTTTATTGCTCAAGTGGATTTTGTTCTCCGTAAGTTGCTGTGAACACAAATGTATGACTTTTTTGGTCAAAACCGACGGATGCCTTACTAGTTAGGACCAAATCTATTTTCAAACATTTCGTTCAATTTCGTCTAACATTTTAATAACAAACGCATTTAAAACTGAAATTGAGGCATTTTCTGCAGTTGAAGTTTTAGACAATTTGCTGAAGATTTAATTTTATTCTAAAAATTATTTATTATAGGCAATCAAATTTATTGAATATATGACTCCGGTTTTTTTATAAAAAATAATTTATATATTTTTAAGTGTTTATTTGACATAAAACTATTGGTTAATAAAAAATAATTTTTTAATCAATAAAAAATATAATTATTATTTTAAAAATTATCTTACGAATTTAAAAAAAAATTATACTAACATATTAATTTTAATAAATAATATTATAATATATTATTAAATAATATAAAGAATAATAAATAGTTTTATTTTAGGTATTTTTTATATTAACATAATATTTTAGTATCAAATATTATTATTAAAATATAGTTATTTTTTAATATTAATAATTTTAATAATAAATAATTTTGATATATTTTAATAATAAATAATTTTTAATATTTTAACAATTATATTAATATTATTTAAAAAATAAAATTTTCAAAAAAACCAAATAATAAAAAATATTTTTACCAAGTTATTCAAATAATAAAAAAATCTCTTTCAAACTTAAAAAATATAAATATTTTTCGAAAATTATTTTTTAAAAATCATTTTTAACAAAATAAACGGGCCAACGTAAAAAAACATCCCTACAAGTGATTCTGGCTGCTGCTGAAAGAAACCCCAAAATTTCCAGTCAAAATATTCATAAAGAAATTCCAAAATGACGACAATGTCCGGCTCTCCAACTAATCAACCTCCGCAAGCGATAAAATAAGAAATTTAACTAACCCCATTATTTAATCCCCAAAAATTGAAAAAAAAAAACAAAAAAACAAATCGAAGGCAGAGACTACTAGAAAAAAGACCAAAAAAGGAAAAAAAACCAAAAAACCCAAAATTCAAAGCTGCATTCAGGTACAATTTCTTCTTTTTCTTTCTTTCCTTTTTTTTTTTTTGGCTTTGAAATCTCTCTGTATTTTTTAAAAATTTTGATATATGCATATGGGTTCTTGTTAACGACTTAGAGAATTAAAGCCGCCCTTTCTGTGTTCCTTGTAAAGATCATGGACCCATTAAAATTGCTGAAAGATCTTGATGTGTATCTTATTTCCTCTGCTGTTATTTCCTTGCCATTTCTGAATATTTTGACTAATTACTTCTTTGGAGTTGGTTCTTTTTGAGATAATAAGGAAACCCATTTGATCTAATTACTTTATGCATGACCATGTTGTTTGAATTACGATTTTGAAACGCTAAGTGGGTTTTCGGATAAATGAGATTTTAAGTACTGAAGAGGTTTTAGGGTTAATTTTAGTTATTAGTTTGTTTAGCTGTCGTGAAAGTGCGAAAAACAGCTTAAAGTTGTACTTTCAAAAGGGTGAATATTTTTTTTTATGACCATGGCAAGAATATTTATGTGTGCTAAAATCATTAAGGTTTAAACATCATTTAAGTTTTGATTTTACTATGCTGTCATTAGGTTACTTGGAAAGTATGTAAAATACAAAGCAAGCCATATAAACGGCATAAGAACCATTTGGAGATAGATTTTGGAAGTAATGATTTAAGTAAATTTATATGTTTATGGTACCAACATGCCAGTTTTCATCTAGTAGCATATGGAATTTGAACGAAATTGTGGGGACATTTTATGTTTCTTTTTATAATTATTGTTAATGTCTTTTTATCCTTGATTTGAAGCATCCAAATACCGGGTTTAGATCACCATTTGGTTGATGATCTACTATGGGATTGCTCTACTTCTCAGTAGTCTTATCTGGTTGTTATTGTTCCAATAGTGTCTTTTTCTATTCCAAAAGGTAGACAAATACATTGACATCTGATCTGCATTGAATTTTAATAAAAGTTAAAATGATTACCAAAATATTAAAATACATCCAAATAATTAGCTGTTAATTTCCCAGAAACTAAGGCTTTAGTAGAGAGGAGCTGCACGTAGTGCCGAAGCTTACAAAGTACTGGAGTAAAGATAATTCCATTGAAGGAGCAGTCACCTAATTTCAATTATTCCTTAGCCTTAAGTTATTTTCTCTAATCTTTAGAGAAGGATTTGGCTTGTTATTAGTCAGCCAACTCTCTTCTTGGTGGTGGGTGGGGATCATGTTATGCTTAATGTGGACGGATGGCTGCTTTTTATTTTTTTTTTTAGGTTTACCTTAATTACATTTTGATAGATGCTAGGAAGATTATCAGCATAAGAATCTTTGAAAGGAAACTTTGCTGTAATTTTGGTGGGTGTTTTGGTGGTAAATATTATAATTGAAGATTTAAAGTTTCAATGTACTTATATTTATTTTTTGCTTTAACTTAATATTTTAAGTTAATTAAATCTTGATTTAAACTTTTCATTCTATACAGGGATTGCTACTTGGTGAAGTTGAGATTTCAAAGAATCTGTGTGGTTCTTTTTATCAAGATAGTGCAGCTACATAGGCTATGATACAGATGTTCAAAAAGGTTTTCATCAGTTTTATGAAATAATATGGTTTCCCAAGGATCGGTGATTGAGAAAGAATTTTGCTGTTAGATTTTACGAGAAAAGGTTTGTACTATGTCCTTACTTTATCTGGATGTTCCTGTTTCCATTTTTTTTAAAAAACTTCTGCAAATGAATTTATGCATTTTGTCCCTATATCAGTTTTGCATCAAAAGAACTGTGATGATAGGGGTGTTGACAGAATATGTGATTGTCCTGGTTCATTGATGATTTTGCTTTAGCTCGAGCTTAAGTTGAATGCTGAGAAAGGAATTAGATAGTTGAACCAAAGTAATTAGGCTGAAAGCTTTCTCCAGTTGTTTCATTTCATAATTTATGTTTGAATCAACAGTATCTGATTTGTATTGGAGGTTTAGTGAGCATCATTTTCTTTGACCTTTTCTTTAGTTTCTCTACTCTTCCTTTCTTTATTTTCCTGGTATGCTCAATGATGACATATTGAGACGGCTCTTTGCATTTTCTTTTATTGGTTCATAGCATTGAATTGTTAAGTCTATCCATATGATATCCTTTGCTGTATACAAATAAATGTACTGGAGGGTGAGCATTACATTGAAAACAACTGGTCCTTTTGTAGGGTATTCTTTTGGTTTTTGATAACACTACACATCTGACATATAAATATTTGAAATTCTGGAATGATATCAAGTGAATGAAAAACAAAGCGATAACTGAGAGACAAACTTGGCTACTCTAAAATAATGTGGGCTATGGGCAAGGTATCATGAGCATTAAGAGGGTATTATTACTTTGAAGTTATTGACATGCTGGAATTGGTCTAACCATTAAATGGTTCCAAAATGTTTTTATAACCTTATACCTTATTAAATGTTCGCCTAAATCTTGTCATCTCAATGTGATAATATGACTTTATTTGTTTTATATCTTTTGTGACACTTTAAACCTGATGAATTGATTAATGAGAAATAAAAAGTATATGCATGTTTTATGGTTTGTATAATGTGCCTAGTTTGCCTATTATTCTTTCAGTTTTTCACCCTGTGCTCTTTCTTTCATGTGGTCTCTGACTTTTTTTTCGGTTTTTGACCCAGGTCATATGGAGATATCTTTGTTAAAAGCACTTCTTAGTAACATTTCCTCTTTTTTGAATTTGTCATCTTTTGAGAACATTAACTCAGAACCAGTTCAGAAGTACTACCAGAGGGCAGAAGAGATACTAAAGTTGTTGAAGCCAATTCTTAACGTAGTCGTTGATTCAGAAATTACTTCTGATGAAGTGCTTGGTAAGGCATTTGAAGGATTGGGTCTCTCTATCAAGGAATTGAGAGAGCAATTTGAAAGCTGGCAACCACTTTTGAGTAAAGTCTACTTTGTAAGTTACAAGTTATATTTTTAGTTCACAACTTTGCTTGGCAATTTTGGTTAGCTTCTGCCTGGAAGAAGTACCTAAGCTAACCTTTTAGGCATTGGCATATCCTGATTTGGTGAAGCTTTGATCAAGTGCTCATGTTAGCAATTATATTTTCTTTTAGATGCTTGATGTAGATTACTGTTGTTATTTTACACTTAATTGTTGTGCAACAGCCTGTCAGACTTATGTTCTGCCCATATGGTCTATTTATGTCCTCTTTTTCTTCCGATCTCTTATGGTTATTAGAACTTTGTCATGTTTGTAGTAAATAGGAATGCTTTTGGAATAAGTTTAGCCCCTAAGCCCTGATTCTTGAATGTTTGCTCATATTCAGATGGAAAATTGCTATAGATGGGTGCCCTTTTCAGAAAATAATATTATAGAAGAATAATTTTCTTATAAGCAACTATCAGTCAATTAATGTGGGCCTTTATTGTAAACACACTTGGATAACCATCTTCTCTTTCACTTAATATCTAGGTTCTGCAAGCTGAATCGTTAATATTGAAGATCCGAAATTCTAGCCTGGATATATTCGAGTTCTTGAAGTCTTCCCATCAGCACCTGCCTGATGAATTGAGTTCAGCATCTCTTGAGGTAATATATGACCCAAAGTTATTGAAACTTTTACTTTGATTTGAAGCTTGTACTTTTGATTTTGTGTTTATAAATAGAGCATAATAATCGTATTTTTCAATGGTTACCAAACAGTAATCTATTGGAGAGTGGATGCCATCTAACCTATACAGTTTTGAGATGTGAGAAAATAAAGAGCTGTCCTTTTGATTCGATTTCTGAGTTTAGAGAATGCTAAATAGGAGTCTATGTTTAAGGATTCTAACAATTGGCATGATTGATTGCAGCACTGCTTGCAGAAAATTAAGTATGTAGGATATGAACAAACATCATCTGTCATTAGGGAAACCATAAGGGATCAAGGGGATAGTGTTGGACCAAGCTCAGAAATACTAGTCAAAATTGCAGAGAGCCTGAGCTTGAGGTCAAACCAGGAGATTTTGATAGAGGCTGTGGCCCTTGAAAAGTTGAAGGAGAATGCTGAACAAGCTGAAAAAAGTGCAGAAGCTAAGTTTATTGATCAAATGGTTGCTCTTGTAACTCGCATGCATGATCAACTTGTCTTGATAAAACAATCTCAGACCTGTAGTCCGATTCCCATACCTACTGATTTCTGCTGCCCCCTTTCCCTAGAGCTAATGACTGATCCAGTGATTGTGGCATCAGGACAAACCTATGAGCGGGCTTTCATCAAGAAATGGATTGATCTTGGGCTCACCGTGTGCCCCAAGACACGGCAGACTTTGGCTCATACCAATCTTATACCCAATTACACAGTAAAGGCACTAATTGCTAACTGGTGTGAGTCAAACAATGTGAAGTTGCCTGATCCCATGAAGTCCATGAGTTTAAGCCAGCCCTATCCCCTTCTTATGCAAGCAGAGTATAGCTTGCCTAGGGATTCAATTAGTTTTCCACTTTCTAGAATCAGCCAACCAATGTCACCCGAGTCACGGTCTACAGGTCAATCTGGCATGAACCTAATCACATCCAGTGGAAGTCATCGGGAGGGAACCTCCTCTCTACATCCTCATTCTACCTCAGAGGATTCCTTGCCAGTTGTAACTGGAAATGGAGAGGGTCTGGACGTTGCAAGAATATCAATAAATTGTGCCGAAGACAGGTCAACCTTGGAACAAAGGAGTAGCAATTCAGTTGCCCAGGCCCCAATGTCACCTTCTAATAATGCTGGACAGACATCTCAGAACCATACAAGATCTGCTTCAGCCTCTAGTACACTTTCTAATTCAGATTTTCCTCTAGGAGCAGTTGGAGATGCCTATGAGACTTCTGAGGGGTCAACAAATCTTGCAGCCTACAGTAGTGATCTTTCTGGAGAGGTGAAATCTGACCCACAGCCTGCAGCTAGCTCAGCCATTCCACAGAGAGAACCTGAGTTCCCTCCTCAATTGATGGAAGCACGATCCCGAAGCCTAACAACCTGGCGCCGGCCATCAGAGAGATTTATTCCAAGGATAGTTTCTTCTCCTGGCATTGAGAACAGGACTGACCTTTCTGGCATTGAAACCGCGGTTAAGAAGTTGGTAGAGGACTTGAAGAGCACTTCAGTTGATTCACAAAGAGAGGCTACAGGTCAACTCAGGTTACTTGCCAAGCACAATATGGATAATCGGATTATAATAGCAAACTGTGGGGCCATTCGCTTGTTAGTTGATTTGCTTCGATCACCTGATACAAGGACTCAGGAAAATGCTGTTACAGCACTTCTTAACTTGTCAATAAATGATAACAACAAAACAGCTATTGCTAATGCAAATGCAATTGAGCCTCTGATTCATGTCCTTGAGACAGGAAGTCCTGAAGCTAAAGAAAACTCAGCTGCCACTCTCTTCAGCCTCTCAGTTATTGAGGATAACAAAGTCAAGATTGGAAGGTCTGGGGCAATCAAGCCTCTTGTTGATTTATTGGGGAATGGTACTCCTAGGGGAAAGAAAGATGCAGCTACAGCCTTGTTTAATCTGTCAATTTTTCATGAAAACAAGGCCCGAATTGTGCAAGCTGGTGCTGTAAGACACCTTGTGGAGTTGATGGACCCAGCAGCTGGAATGGTTGATAAGGCAGTTGCTGTTTTGGCAAATCTTGCTACAATTCCTGAAGGGAGGACTGCTATTGGGCTGGAGGGTGGGATTCCCGTGCTGGTTGAGGTTGTTGAGTTGGGTTCAGCAAGAGGAAAGGAGAATGCTGCCGCTGCTCTTTTACAGCTCTGCACAACCAGTGGTAGGTTTTGCAGTATGGTGCTCCAAGAAGGAGCTGTTCCACCACTAGTGGCCTTGTCCCAGTCTGGCACCGCGAGAGCTAAAGAGAAGGTATATTGCTTCTGCTGTTTTTTTTTATCACCTCCTTTCTTTTACCTTTGTGGAAAATTGTCATAAGCTTCTGTTGATTGCAGGCACAGGCACTTCTAAGCTACTTCAGAAACCATCGACATGGTAATGCTGGAAGAGGCTGAGAGTAGGAAAACAACGTTCATTGCCATCCAAGGTTTTGGGTCTATACAGTGTGTATACATTTGATATTGCAAATAATGCATGTGAAGTTTTTTGAGCTGGATACAGGGTTGTTGTAGAGAAGACATAGGAACTTGTGGAGATTTGATTGAGTCCTCTTGTAAACTTTTTTTAATGTGAATAATGTGATTAGGAAAGAATTTTTTCATGTGAGTCTGTTCTCTTTGCAGCGACTGGGCGATGCAAACGATAATAATCTGTTTTCTGGTGATGTTCATGATTCAATTTATGATCCGTTTTTAAAAACGCTAAATATTCAGTCTGATATGTAAGCTATGCTTCTTTGCAGGCAACCAAGAGCAGGCATTTTATGATGTATTTCCCATGATTTTGAGAAACCAATTACATTTTGTCTGCTCTTTCATATATAAATTATTTAACCAAGTCCATTAGCATTCGCCTAATCGATTTATCAGCTGTCAAAATCCATTCTTTTTCATTTATCATGAGCTATTTGATTGTACAACTTTGATTTTCATTTTGCTGTAACACCTTAATTTTTTTTTGGTCAAAAATTGAATTTTAAATTACTGAATCTAAGAATTCAACGCTTATTGCTAGTATTTTAATTATTTTTTTAATGAGATTAGTTTGAGGCTTTCTGTTAATTTTTTCTTCAATAAATTAAAATTTATAATACAGTTAATTATCATGAAATATTTGAAATCTAAATGTATTTCATTTACTTGCTTCTTTCATTTCCTTTTTCTTTTTTAGTTTCATTATATAAAACAATACTTGATGAAATAAAAATTCCATTTCAGATTTAATGGTATAGAGTTGTTGATTTTTTTTTTTTAAAAATACATTATACTAATTTGTTTTCTTGGATTTTTTTTAAAAGGTCGTGGAAATTAAAAAATAAATAGGAAGGAAAATGTATTTTATTTTATTTTATTTATTTTTATTGGTAGAAGGAGATTGAACTCAAGGTTCATTATTTTTGAGTGAAAATTATTTTGGTATGAAAATGTATTTTATATTTCATAAAGATAAAAATAAAAATAAATTTTAGTTTTAACAGTGCCCCAAACAAGCCAAGTGGAAGACGCCTGGATTAGGTCGGGCCTCTGCCCAAATAAGGAATCAATATATTTCAATAAGTTCAAAAACAGGAAAAAAAAAAAAAGTCTACTTCACCGGCAGCGGACATTATCACGCGGGTGACCTTGGCTTACTCGTCTGCCAAATCAAAGTTCAAGACGGAAAGAGACTCGAATACCAGGTTCTTCTTTTCCTCTTCTGTGTTCCCTGCTCTGGGGTTTAGGGTTTTGTGATTTTTGTGGATTTCAATGTGTAAAGTTTTCATTTTTTAATAAAAAGGTTTTCGTTTTTCTGCACTGATGATTTTTCCTTGGTCTCCTTTGACCGAAAGTTTTTTTTTTTTTTTCATTCGGTTTGTTCTAACTTGTCATTTGTTGAAAAAAAATCGATTTTTTCTTTTATTATTAACTTGTTTATGTTCTGCTGCTTTGATGAATGTGTATTTTTTGAAGGAAAAAAAGAAGCAAAGGTTATAAAAAAATCCATGTACTTGTTTTAGTTTTTTTTTTAAATGTCAATTTGTTTAGTTATAATTTCAATGTTGAAATAATTTATGTGAAATTTGCAGGAGTTTGCAATTAACTGACTTATAATAATGAATTAAAGGAGTCTTTATGATGATTAGTATGGGCCCTGAGTTGAAGCCAAAAGACAAGTCGAAAACAGTGATGGACCTGGTTTCGAGTAATAATGAAAATGGAAGCTTGCCCTATGATTCAAAAGATAAATTTATGCATTGTGCGAGTAATTGTGAGGACCACAACTTAGGTGAGGAAACTTTGTATGGAGTAGGGCAAGCAAAGACACCCAAAGGAAATGAGGATATGGAGATTAACATAACTGAATTCACAAATTCTGGTGGGGATAGGTTGGCTGTTGCTGAATGTCTGGATGCGACTGAGAATTCGAGTTCTTTTGGTGGCACGGTGTCAGGGCGTGAGAATAATTCAGCAATAAGTGATGCTGAAGTTGAATCGGCATTATGTGGTGGGAATCCGTTGGGATCAGTGTATGATGGATTGTTTCAAATGAGGTGCTTTTTTTTGTCGTTTGAACTATTTATTTTTGTGTTTATAAACGTATCTGGGTAGATTGGCTGGTGATAAATGATGATTAATCCTTAATCCTTCCACCACATTGCCAACTATTAAGTTTTCTGCCTGTTTTTTGAAAATCTAGAATTACTTTTAGGAATTTGAAATTGCTGAGGTTATATGTGAAGAATAGTTTTCATTTTGAAAAATTTTCAGAACTCATTTGCATTTTATTTTACTGATATTTAATGAAAAATTTTCAATTTGGTGGTTTCTAAAATTTCGCTACAAATGTACTACTTAAAATCATATTGATGCTTTCTGATAGAATTATTGTTTCCACTGTTTTGGCTGGCAAAGTAATGGTAACCAATAAACTGTCTGTTACTAATTTACCATTTTACCATTTTGTGAAGTGTATGTTTTTACTCAATTTGATGTCCAACTACATGTTGCATTATTTAGTTTGTTTTCTCTTTCCTAAATTTTCCAGGAAGAGAAAGTTGACAGATCATTGGAGGAGGTTTATACGTCCCCTAATGTGGCGGTGTAAATGGTTAGAGCTGCAGCTTAAGGAATTTAAGTCTCAGGCATTGACGTATGATAGAGAAGTTGCAGAATATGATCAGAGAAAGAAGTTTGAATATGAAAAGTTCACATTTGAAGGACTTGATGTGAAGTCACAACCTTTTCCTAGTCAAATTCAAAGAAAGAAAGTAATGAAGAGGAGAAAAAGAAAAAGAGTTGAAGATACTGCTGATTTAGTATCTTATGTGACATATCATAACCTGTTCTCGTATTATGGTATGATGTTAATGATCATTGTTCATGGAATATGTATTTGCCAAGTTCAAATCTGATAAGTATATTTTCTTTGCTTCCAGAAAGTAAGAAATCTGTTGTTGCTACTTCTGCTTTGGATGATGATAATGGTAATTTAGGTAAGAAGAATTATATTTGACTCAGCTGTGGTGATTATGTCGCTTGTAGGTAATAGAACAAGGTTCAACAAATTACCCTTTGTGATGTGTGCTTGAAAAAATGACTCTCTCCTTCCACTACTTGATATTTTATCCATTTTCTTATGTGATAATTTCTGCAGGAACCAAACAGGTCAACAGCAATGACGACTTTGAGTTTAATGATGGGTTTTCATGTCTTGAATTCAGAGACAGTGATGCATGGTCAGATCAGATCCTTAGAAAGATTGATCTGGTTCAGGCACAAGCTCGCAAACTAATGACCCGAGTTGACAAGGTGGTGAATGACAGTCCTCGAAAGTTTGCTTCCATTAATATGCTGAGTTCACCTGTGCCCTGCAATGCATTAACCGGTAAGTGCTGATAGAATCCCAGTTAAATCTCAATATATTTCATCCCAGCATCTATCTGAGTTTAACATGGGAGATATTTTTATGCCTGGAACTGCAGCTTCAAGTCATGGAGAGGTGATGCGTTTTCCTAATATGATTGAGGGCACAGGTCAGCATCTTGCTGGGATTTCTTATGAAAATGTGAGTTTTCCTTTTTTTTGACATTTTCTTCTTCTTGATCTTTTAAGTTTTTCTCTTCCATCATTTTCTATTGCTAACTATTTTTCTCTTCTTTTAAGTTTTACACTTTAATCCTTTGCTATTGCTTATGGCCATATTGGAGGATAACAAAGGATTATAGACTTTTTGTTTTATTAGTTGCTTCTATTAAAATGATCTTGCTAAAGTGATAGTTTTGTTTATCTATGACTAATGACTATGAAAGACGGTTTTTTGCTTGCACATCTAATATGAAATGAGAAAAATAATCTCCTTGCCTTTGCCGTCTTTTCTTGTTATCCCCTCTTGACGCATTTGGTTAATATTTCACGCAATTCTATGATCCCTGTTTTTCTGTAATCAGGATTCTGTTTTTTTCATTTATAATGCAACTGACCTTCACTATATCTGTCAGACTGAGGATGATATTTTGATACACAACCAGGCTGCCAAGGAAGAGCTGCATAAGTTTCGAAGTGGTTTAACTCAGCAGGCAAAGGAGCCGCAGATACCGATTAAAAAGCCTGAGACTGTTTCTACTGTTCTTGCTCCTGGAGATGACCTCCCTAGAAACCCTTTTGTTCAACCAAATGTGAAGTTATCTCTAACTTCCAAGTCAAAGGGTCCTAATAACAAAAGGAAGAGGGGGAAACGAAAACCAGGCTCACGTAGATGGAGTCGGAGATCCTCAGGTTAGCCAAATTTTTTAAGTTGGGTCTTTGTATCTGTACAGAACAACTTGTGGAAGAGCAGTAGTAAACTTTTCCAGCTCTAATTATATCCATGTACATGCTCAGCGTCTATTCTCCTATCTTCTTGTTTCACGTTTCAAGCCTGATGGCAACATGGTTGTTCAGTATAGAAGCTTTGCATTGTTCAAAGTACATGACATTCAGTGTGGAGTTATTACTTTGTTTAATTTGGTGATGTACTATCCGATCGAGTCTCAATCCATTTAAAATTTTCACATTTAGATTTGAAGAGCGAAGCGTCGAGTTTATTAAGCAAAGTGATTGGTTTAATTGTATAGTCTACCAGTGAGATTTAAAAAAAAAAAAAAAGGAAAATGAAATTCAATATAGTTTCAGAAATGAGTTGACTTATCGGGTTAACAATATGCATATATAGAATGTGTAGATGTCATAACAATAATTTTAAATATGATAAAAAAATGAAAATGATCATATTTAATATTTTAATAAAAATTATATATAAATTTGATAAAATTTAAAAATTTTGTTTTGTATTTAATATTTTAATGTAAATTATAATATATAATTTTTATATTTGACTAACATACTAAATAAATGAACTCGAATACATAAATTCTCGTGATCGTAAAATTACAATTTTAAATAAAACCGAGTACATCATCATGTTTTTTATATTGCTATATGAGCTTGACTGGGCCACCGGGGCAAGCATTGAGATCACAAATTTTTTTTAACTATAATTAGTATATTTTAAAATATCATGCAATCAATTTATAATTCTTTAAAATATTCTTTTGTTTTTGTATTTTGATTAGAACAATGACAAAAATAGTAACCAAACAAATATTTTTTTGCTTTTGTATTTTTATTAGAAAAATAGACATTTTGTTTTCATGAATAGATTATATTGTTGAATGAACAAAGTCATGGCACATTTATTTTAAGGAATTATAAATAAATATGCCTTCCCAAGAAGTGAGCGAGAGCACCAGAACTCTTGGAAGGCAGACAATGAAAGAAAAACGAAGACATAAACTGAAGTGATACAGGCAAATGTAGCAGATGACGGTGCATGCAATATTTTGATGAATAGTTAAGGGCACTTGGGCTGGCCCTTGGAGTTCAACTTGTCTTGATAGCAAGGGCATTCGGACTTGTTGCCATACGTCCCTGAAGGAACACAGTTACATTCTTGGCAGCATATCCCACAATACTTCAAGCACCGGTCTTTCTCTCCAGCCTGGGAACACCTGTCCTCACACTTGCTATCACAGAAACCTAATTTTGTCACACAAAAAAAAAAAAAAACCAATTAATTTCATTATTAGAATGGGACCCCAAAAAACATATGAATTTTTATTTTGTACTACACTAGGCTTTAGTACATATGACAATATATTAATGTTAAAAATGAATCAAAATATTTATACAATTATTTTTAAAAGACAAAATTCGTTACGTCCATCGTATTGGCATGCTAAAGGCAAAAATAGTCGAAACCTACGGATTTTGATCCGACCCTACCCCTTAAGGTCGGTTTTTTTTTTTTTTAAATTAAGTATCGAGTCGGATAGGGTCGTGTAACATAAAGAAATTTCGAGTTCGGGTTAAAGTCGGGTTTTAGGTAAACTCGATCCTATCCGATCCGATATATATAAAAAAAATTATTTTTTTAATTATTTATTTAATTTTATATCTTTTATATATATTTAATTTTATATTTATATTTAAAATAATATTTTATTAATTTCAGATAGAGTCGGATCGGATTTGATTTTATATAATATCGGATCGGATCGGGTTTAGGTGTTAAAAATAAAAAATTTATCGGATCTGGTACAGGTACGGGTTTTATATGTTTAAAAATCGGATCGAATTCGAAAAGAGTAAAAATTTATCCTGATCCGACCTGTTGTTATCACTAATTGCTAATTTTTTTATAAAAAAATATATATTAATGCATGCATTTATAGTAAAAGACTAGTAATTAATTAATAAAGAACATTACCTGGTGGAGGAAGAGAAGCGGGTGGAGCAGGTGAAGCAGCCGTGGGAAAGGGTTCTATAGATCGGGCAAAGGAGAGTTGGACAAATGATGAGCTCAAAACCAGGGAAACGAACAACAAAGTTGAAAATAAAAGCTTCATTTTTTTTTTTTTGGTGTGTGTGTGTGTGTGAGAGAGAGGGATGGTAGCAAAGGGCAAGGTAGAGAAAAACACTAAAATAATGTGAATGTATGTGGCTTGCTCTGGATGGAAAAGGGGTAGCTAAAGAGGTCCTGGAGCTCGAAATGCTGAGTGCTGACAGATTTGTGCGATTTTGCAAAGTATTTATAGAAAGACAGAGAGGCTTTTTGTCATTTCTGACTTCTGAGTGACGGAAAGAAGAGAACATATTTAAAAAAGAATTTAAAAAAAAAGGAAGGGAAATGCGCTGTGTACAGCTTTGGTACAGACTGGAAGGCTAGTCCTTATTTTGATAATGCATGAGGCATTTATCAGCTGAGGTCAAAGGTTGAAGATTTTGTGTTTGTCCAGCCAGCAGCCACAGCCAGGTTTAATATTGTACTAGCTAGAAATTGCAGATTCCCTAATTACTACTAGTTCTCTTGCAGATTCCCCAGTTACAACTGCTGGAAAGAAAATCATTACAAAATATGATAAAATTATCACCATAACACTACTAGTATTTCCAAAAGAAAATAATACCAACATTTCAATATAAAATACATTTTGTTCATCTTTGTAAACAACTGGAACATTGAAATATGTATTTGTTTCTCATAATATATGAATTTATGCATGTACATGTACATTTCAAAGGCAAATTGTGACTATGAGTAGTAATTAGCAAGCCATCAATGGTTTTTCTAACCATGCATGCATTAAACCCATTTGAACAGTTCTTCGACTAAGTCAATACCCCATCAATAACAATGTGTTCTTCGAGGATTCCAGGCTGTTCGACTTTATCAACTGGCCCAATTTGCACTAATTTTTTTTGTATCCAGCTTGAGAAATTATATATATCCAGGGAAGAAATATCTGAAGAAACTACAGATACATGAAAGACCACAAAAAGAAGTAACTATTAAAGTGGAAAACAACAGGCTGTGTCGAATCTTATCTAACTTGTACATTTTCCATGTTTTGATCTCTTGATTAAGGTTTGGTAATGTGTTGTCACCTCAATGCCCAATGAAGCAACTGTCTCCCGGAAAGGTGAAGGCACTGATAAATGACGAAAGCTTTGTCAACAAGTGTATCACTTTTGACTTGACTTGGCGCTGTTGGATATAAATTTATGCACACTCCCGGTTATGGCCTCGGAGCAACTAGCTAGTAGCTACCCTATACCCAGAATCTCAGTCATTTATTAGTTCGAAGAAACATAATTAATTAATTAATGAAAACGACCTTAATTAATTTATCTCCAATTATGCATCATTGTTAGGTTATTAACTAGATGTTATACTTATCCTTCACATTACATTATCAGTTCATGACCCAGTAAATTTAGATATAACATAAAAATAATATGAAAATATATAAAAATGATATAATTTAAAACCGACAAAATTATATATAATAAAAATAAAAAAAATAAATTTCATGTTTGACTTATTGTTAAAAATTATAATATAATAATTTTTATATTTTAAACAAATTTGATAAAATAAGACATCACACATTTATACGTATTATCGACATCATGACTACAATTTCATACAATCTTTTCAGAGTGTCAAATTCTGACCACTGCTCATATGTTCAAAAACAAAAACTTGAATGCTACCCGATTAATTATAAAAGAAATCAAATTATAACCACTAGAACTTAGCTGTCAAGTTACGAGGATATAATTGGTGGGATTTGAACTTTGGTTTTCTCCACTTGCCCAAATTTTATCTTCAACGTAGCAAACCACATGTGCTTTGAATAATAATTAATTTGTGTTGATTGCTTCTGAATTGGAATCAGGCTCGGAAGTCAGATAAAACTACAGTAATGAATACACAGAGAGTACTTGCTCTATATAAATCGTATATTTACAAAACAAAGGGTGAAAACTTTTGCTGCATAGACAACAACAATTTTATTTTTTTGCCTCACATCACTTGTTAAAATCATGACAAGACATAATTAGATATACATGATAATGTACGTTTTCTTTGGTTTGAGGACTGATAATCATGTACGTGGAACACTTTAACAGATCCAATCCAAAGATCAACCTCCAAGATCAGAGGAAGGATGAAGACCATGAGAAGATTCATCAGCATAGTGACTAGAAGCAAGCAGGTTGACCCACAAAAAAGCCCAATGATAAGCAAAATCTTAATGAACTTTAGTATAGTCATCGACTGGAAAAGCAGGTCATACAAGAACTACAACCTTGATGATCTGCTTCGAAGTTGGCCGCAGAGAGGCTGCCAAGAAGAGGCCAAAGACACTGAACATGATTAAAAAATTGGCTTTTAAATCTGATTATCTAATACTTCTAAATGAGGCAAGGAAGCAATACTGTCTGTCAAAGCACATGGGCGAAGGATGATGCCAAATATCTTTATTCAAGTTACCAGAAACATTCTTCGAAGGATGCTTCTGCACATGTAAAGGATGTTCGTCATTGACCTGTATCTGCAATTTGCCAGAAGAAACCTGTTATGCAGACTACAATTATGAAGAAATCTGCACTTCTCACATCATTTTTCTGTTTCGACTGTTGAAACAAATTAGGAAGGGGAAGGGGTGATGCTTCCAATAGGTTTTGAAGGTAACCTGAAAGTTTGGCTTCATCAACTTCTGATGAATCATCAGTTGCTCTGTCAACTTCAGGTACCATAAATGATTCTTGGAGAGAAAGGATGTCTCATCAGCAAGAGAAGTTTTTTGCAATGAATCACATTCCGTAACAACAGAGAGTTCCTCACTGTATGAACAGATATTTACCACATTTGAACGAGGCCACTTGTTCTCAGGCTTTTCTTTCTTGCTAGATGACGACTGGCATGGTCCAGTATCCTTGCAACACAAACAATCTTGGAACTGTAATTCCAACAAAGAAGCAAGTTTTGCTAGAACTGTTGTCGTCCAGAGATTATCAACTCTTCTCTCACACATTGATAGACACATCAGTTTTGGTATGCAAGGAAAGCAGTCCTTTTGCAAAGTAGTGAGTGAAGTACAAAAATCCAAATTTAGGGTGTGCAATCGCATAACTTCCCAACCATGTCAAGTTTTCGAACATGGGTTGACCTCAAGTTTAAAACATGGCAAGGCAAGGCAACGTGGAAGAGATCCCTGAGTTAGTAGAACCCAAAAATAATAAAGTTCAAGTATTGATCAAATGGTAAATTATATCTCAACACACTTAAGAACATCCTTGGTAACTATCATTGGTTTGTGACAGTAGAAATTTAGCACAACAAGAATATGACAACATTAATCAATAAACATCACATTGCAAAAATGTCCATAATAAACATAAAAGGGCAAAAAAAAAAAATCCACAGGATAATCATCATTTTCAACTGGTTTAGCCAAACCACAAAATTACACTTCCCTTGACAAGACTTTTGAACCTTGGCCTGAAAGATTACGAAAATATTCATCAATGGCAGCCTGCAGCGAAAAGCAATCTCAACATTTAATAGAAAATAATTCATACGAAATCTTGTACCAGCACAAAAAGAGGAGCAAAAAATGAAGGCCAAAACACACACATTCTGCAGGATGTTGGAAGATTGACCTTAGAAAACCATGCTAGTACTGTGGAGTTTGGAAGAGCCTCATGCCTCCCACAAGAGTCATGATACCTAGCACCAAAAATAAACAATTTGGAAGTTATTAAAGTGCTAAAAAAAAGGACCTTTCGAAACTCCATCGCATGAACACAACAGAGTTGGTTACAAAATGTCTATATAAAGAAAATTGGAATATGAAGTATAACTGCATAACCATTCTCATCAAGGAGAGAATGGATCATAACATGGGTTTATAATTTATATTTAGGGGTAAAAGTCATTGTCTCACCCATCCAAAATGGTGGCAACTAGGGTCGGGGCGGGTTTTTGCTCGACCTAAACTCGATCCGACTCGAAATTTTTTAAAAAAATTTTTTATATCAAATTTCGACTTGATCCGATATTATATAAATCGTACTCAATTTGATTCGATTCAAAATTAATAAAATATTATTTTTTAAATATAAATATTTAAATATATAATTATATAAATATATATAAATAAAATATTAATTTTTATATAAATATCAGATCGTGTCAATTTTGCTTAAAACCCGAACCCGAACTCAACCTCAACTTTTTCTTAACAATAACGTATTTGATCTAATCCAAAATCCAATTTAAAAAAATTTAATTTTATTGGATTGGGTCGAATCGAAACCCACTAAAGACGGATTAAGTTGCCGACTCTAGTGACAACTAAAAGGAAACTCGTTCAAATTCTAAGTCTGAGTTTTAACAAGTGAGCTTTTCCTAATCTAGCCAAGTTCAATTAGTTTACAGTGTCAACATTTTTCAACTGGATTAAATCCTATGAACGGCATTCTTAAAAAAATGATCATAATCTAAAGTTGCTCTAAATTTTGCTTCAACTATCTATAAATTCTAACTGCAGGCTTTCTTCACAGGTCAACTCTGTTTTTAATCAGTCCATCATAATTACATGTTCTCAAAAACAACTAAACACAGCAAAAGCAATTAATTGAACAATTAACCTGGAAAAAAAAAAAGAAGAAAGAAAACAGAAATCCAGCAAGAAAAGTTTACCAAATCAGTAAACTGGAAATATCACTGTGTATAAGTGAATTGTTGTCTCAGAAACATATGTCTAGGGTAAGCAGAAGCACCGATTTTTTTTTTTTTTATAAGAAAGATCCAACGTAAAGGATTTGTTCAATTTTAAAGATAAAACGTATTATATCTGATAATTTAAAATAAATAATTATAAATTTTATATTTAAAATAATTTCAATAAATAATTATCAATAAAATTCAAATTTAAAATTTTTTATCAATAAAAATTAATCTTGATTAATTGATTCAACCACTTATTAATACGGTAAAACCATGTTACTACTACTATTTGCTCTGTTCGCATCGATTCGGACGTTTGTCAGTTAGCTTCGGCAGAACGTGATATTTCAACTTTTGTGGGTCCAATTCTGACGTCTCTGGCTCATTCTTGGGCGTAAAATGGGTCAATCAAACCCGCTCCTGGGTTCAACTTTGGGCCTGCCATTTCACCTAAGTTCAACTTTGGGTTCAACATTTTTTAAATCATCATGTTTAAAAAATTAAATTTGAATAATTTTTCTCAATAAAAATGTAATCATTTTATCAAATCTTTTCGAGAATGGTTCTCTAAAAGTGAAAGCATCTTCGAATAATATGGACTTATATATCAAGTAAAAAGTAGTACCATTTATTTTACAGTCGCAGGAAGCATAAAATCACTTTTTTTTTTAGGCACTTGATAAACAGTACCGCAACTACTTGTTTGCAGAAAAGAATGACTTTGTTTTTCACCATTGGTTGATAATCGATAATGGCTGTGGAGAGACTTTAGTATCGACAACCCAAACCCAAAAACAAAAAAAAGTGGATGAATTCTAGACAAAAAAAAAAAGCTTCTGAAGCAGGAAATGCCTGTGGAGTACGTTAGTCGGAAACTTTATTTTCTTAAAGAATTTATTCAATGACAAAGGACAATGATCCTTCTTTAACGAATAGGTGGAGAGACTTTAGTGCCGAGCTGTCAACGTAATTTAGGCTGCATCTCATGAGTTGGTTAACTATCGTAAATGAATGCTCACCCCAGGGTAATACCAACTTCCCTATACTTTTTCAATTCAAACTGTAGGATTTTTCTTTCTTTTTTTTTTTTTTTTTTTGTTTTAAAGATAAGAAGCGAAGAATAAGGATTTTTTGAGATGAAATCGAAGAAGAAACGTAAGCCAACTCATTGGGTATGTTAATAAACACACAAATGCTTGATGGGTATATTAAAGTGATATTATTTTATATCTAATAAATATTTTAAGTTTTATAATTTTTTATTTAGATCGGATTTTATATTCAAGGTAAATTCTTTCATTTATTATTAATTAATTTTAAATAAAATATTTAATATGATATTAGATTTAAAATTTTTTTATTATTTTTTTTAATTTGTCATGTGATAAATTTTTTTATCTTTATTTACATATGATAGAGAACCAAATTTTTTTTTGTTGCCCACTTATATGAATTTTTTTTTCTATTATCATTTCTAAATCTATTACATAACATATTTTTTTCATCTCCATCTACACAAAATAAAAACTTATTAAAATGATGTTATTTCACGTTTAATAAATATATAAATTTTTTAATTTTATATTTAAATTAAATTTTTTCACTTACAATCAATTGATTTTAAGTTATAGATTGAATCTCTTTATTTACAATTAATTAATTTTAACTTGAACCCAAGTTGGAATTATAAATTCACTTAAATTATCAAAAACAAGCCGACCACAATAATTAGAATGACGATAAAACATACTAAACAATTTGTGATTTATTAGAAATATAACGAAAGAATAAATCAATAGTAAAGCCAAGGACCAAAAAGAAAAAGAAAATTACTAAATAGGAATGGAAGAAAGGAATCAAAGGATAGGAAAGAAAAGCATATCCTAAAAAACAAATAGTCCAAAAAGGAATAAAATAGCGGAATTAGACCAAAAAAATAAGAAAAAAACAATCTCCCCCCTTTCAAACTTTTCCCAAAGAATTAAAAAAGCAAATGTGGTAAAATCCGAATGGATAAAACCACACCATTATGCAAGTAGAATTTAAAAGGAAAAAAAATGAAGTAAAATAAATAAATAGTAAATCATCAAATGTGAAGATCAAAGCAATGGTTGCCCATCCCAATGCCAATCCTCCAATTATCTTCTGCACGCTCTTGATTGTCTCTGCTCCACTCTGTAATTTTTTTTTTCCCAAAAAAATTCAATAATTTATATAAATATAAGTTATAAAACCGATTAATAATGAATTCGATTAAAAATGTTCATTCGCTCAATTTGATCAATTTTAAATTAAATTATTTAAAATTAAATTAATTAAATTATTTTTTTTATTTTATAATCAAATTCAATTTCTTAATTTTAAAAATTAACCAATTGAAATTAATTCAATAAATTTTATTAATTTTTTGATTAATCAAATAATAAAATATATTAAATTTTATTTTATTTTTTGAAACAAACTAAATAAATTTATTTAATAAAAATATTCAAATATTACATTAAAATTTTTAATAATTTGAAATGAAATGAATAATTATATGTATAAATTATATAATATTTTAATTAAATTAATCAAAAATTAAAAAAATTAAAATTATTTGATAATTAATTAAAATTAATTTAATAATTAATCAATTAATCGAATAAAACTAAATTATGAGCTGAAATAGTTTTATGTATAAAAAATGCACGGATTGTAATTATTGACTTCGATTGAGTCATTTTTCGCTGTCCCTCTAATATTTTGGCATCAGATTTTTTTTGTCTATTTGTTTATAACCTCGAGATCCGTTGGCAATTTTTCAAAAAACTAAATGGACCAGCTCCACCTTCCTCAGCGGCGCGTCCTTTAACCCCGCTTAAATGTATCAAACCGTCGACTTAGAGCCACATTCCACATTCCAATTTCTGACGTTCATTTTCAGAAATCTAGTTATGAAGTCCTCGAAAGTTTGCTTCAATTTATATGTTGAGTTCACCTGTGCCATGCAATGCATTAACCAGTGAATGGAGATAGAATCCCTGTTAAATCTCAATATATTTCATCCCAGCATCTATCTGAGTGTAACATGCGAGATATTTTTATGCCTGGAACTGCAGTTTCAAGTCATGGAGAGATGACGTCTTTTCCTAATATGATTGAGGGCACAGGCCATCTTGCTGGGATTTCTTATGAAAATGTGAGTTTTCCATTTTTTTTTTTTTGACATTTTCTTCTTCTTCTTGATCTTTTAAGTTTTCTCTTCCATCATTTTCTATCGCTAACAATTTTTCTCTTCTTTTAAGTTTTACACTTTAATCCTTCGCTCTTGCTTATGGCCATATTGGAGGATAACAAAGGATTTTACTTGTAATTAGATTTTTGGTTTTATTATTTGCTTCTACTAATGCTGATCTTGCTAAAATATTAGTTTTGTTTATCCATGACAAATGCCTACGAAAGAATGTTTTTTGCTTGCACATCTAATATGAAATGAGAAAAATATTCTCCTTGCCTTTGCCTTCTTTTCTTGTTATTCCCTCTTGACTTGTTTGGTTAATATTTCACACTATTCTATGATCCCTGTTTTTCTGTAATCAGGATTCTGTTTTTTTCATTTATAATGCAACTGACTTTCATTATATCTGCAGACTGAGGATGATATTTTGATACACAACCAGGCTGCCAAGGAAGAGTTGCATAATATTCGAAGTGGTTTAACTCAGCAGGCATAGGACCCGCAGATACCAATTAAAAAGCCTAAGACTGTTTTTACTGTGCTTGCTCCTAGAGATGACCTTCCTAGAAACCCTTGCGTTCAACCAAATGTGAAGTTATCTCTAACTTTCAAGTCAAAGGGTCCTAATAACAAAAGGAAGAAGGGGAAACGAAAACCAGGCTCACGTAGATGGAGTCGGAGATCCTCAGGTTAGCTAAATTTATTAAGTTGGGGTTTTTGTATCTGTACAGAACAACTTGTGGAGGAGCAGTGGTAAACTTTTCAAGCTCTGATTATATATCTATGTACATGCTCAGTTTCTATTTCTCCTGTCTTCTTGTTTCATGTTTCAAGCCTGATGGCAACATAGTTGTTCAGTGCGTTGTTCAAAGTACACGACATTCAGTGTGGAGATATTACTTTGTTTAATTTGGTCATGTGCTATCCGATCGAGTCTCAATCCATTTAAAATTTTCACATTTAGATTTGAAGAGTTAAGGGTCGAGTTTATTAAGCAAAAATGATTGGTTTAATTGTATAATCTACCAGTGAGATTTAACAAAAAAAAAAAAAAAGGGGAAAAAATGAAATCCAATGTAGTTTCAGAAATGAGATAAAATGTGCCGGTAGTTGACTTCTTGGGTTAACAATATGTATATATAGAATGTGTAGATGCCATAAGAATAAATTTAAATATGATATAATAATGTGATAAACAAATATAAAAATGATTGAATTTAATATTTAATAAAATTTTAAATATCTATTTTATATTTAATTTTTATAAGAATTATAATATATAATTTTAATATTTGATTAAAGTGCTAAATAAATTAACTCAGCGACCACGGACGCTAGGTTTGTAAATTACAATTTTGTATGAAACCGATGACATCAACATTTTTTTGTATTGCTATATGATCTTGACTGGGCCACTGCAGCTGCATTGAGATCACAAGTTTTTTTTTTTTTTAAATATAATTAGTTTATTTTAAAATATCAAGCAATCAATTTTTAATACTTTAAAATATTCTTTTGTTTTTATATTTTGATTGGAAAAATGACAAAAATAGTAACCAAACAAATCTAAGAAATAGACATTTTGTTTTCATGAATAGACTGTATTATTATATTGTTGAATGAACAAAGTCAAGGCACATTTATTTTAAGGAATTATAAATAAATATACCTTCCCAAGAACTGAGCGAGAGCATCAGAACTCTTGGAAGGCAGACAATGAAAGAAAAATGAAGACATAAACTGAAGTGATACAGGCAAATGTAGCAGATGACGGTGCATGCAATATTTTGATGAATAGTTAAGGGCACTTGGGCTGGCCCTTGGAGTTCAACTTGTCTTGATAGCAAGGGCATTCGGACTTGTTGCCATACGTCCCTGAAGGAACACAGTTACATTCTTGGCAGCATATCCCACAATACTTCAAGCACCGGTCTTTCTCTCCAGCGTTGGAACACCTGTCCTCACACTTGCTATCACAGAAACCTAATTTTGTCACATAAAAAAAAAATCAATTAATTTCATTCTTAGAATGGGACCCCAAAAAAATATGAATTTTTATTTTGTACTACACTAGTCTTTAGTACACATGACAATATATTAATGTTAAAATGAATCAAAATGTTTATACAATTAGTTTTAAAAGATAACATTAGTTTAACTATTTATATTTACGTCCGTCCTGTTGGCATGCTAACCTTTTTTTATAAATATATATATATATTAATGCATGCATTTATAGTAAAAGACTAGTAATTAATTAAAAAAGAACATTACCTGGTGGAGGAAGAGAAGCAGGTGGAGGAGGTGAAGCAGGCGTGGGAAAGGGTTCTATAGGAAGAGAAGCAGGTGGAGCAGGTGAAGCAGGTGTGGGAAGGGGTTCTATAGGTCGGGCAAAGGAGAGTTGGACAAATAATGAGCTCAATACCAGGGAAACGAACAACAAAGTTGGAAATAAAAGCTTCATTTTTATTTTATTTTTTGGTGTGTGTGTGAGAGAGAGAGAGAGAGGGATGGTAGCAAAGTGCAAGGTAGAGAAAAACACTAAGATAATGTGAATGTATGTGGCTTGCTCTGGATGGAAAAGGGGCAGCTAAAGAGATCCTGGAGCTCGAAATGCTGAGTGCTGACGGATTTGTGAGATTTTGCAAAGGTATTTATAGAAAGACAGAGAGGCTTTTTGTCATTTCTGACTTCTGAGTGATGGAAAGAAAAGAACATATTTAAAAAAGAATTTAAAAAAAAAAAAAGAAGGAAGGGAAATGCACGTGTGTACAGCTTTGGTACAGACTGGAAGGCTAGTCCTTATTTTGATAATGCATGAGGCATTATCAGCTGAGGTCAAAGGTTGAAGATTTTGTGTTTGTCCAGCCAGCAGCCACAGCCAGGTTTAATATTGTACCATCTAGAAATTGGAGATTCCGTAGTTACTTACTAGTTCTCTGGCAGATTCCCCAGTTGCAACTGCTGGAAAGAAAATCACTACAAAATATGATAAAATTATCACCATAACACTACTAGTATTTCCAAAATAAAATAATACCAACATTTCAATATAAAATACATTTTGTTCATCTTTGTAAACAACAGGAACATTGACATATGTATTTGTTTCTGATAATATATGAATTTATGCATGTTCATGTACATTTCAAAGACAAATTGTGACTATGAGTGGTAATTAGCAAGTCATCAATGGTTTTTCCAATCTTGCATGCATAAAAACCCATTTGAACAGTTCGTGGACTTAGTCAACACCCCATCAATAACAATGTGTTCTTTGAGGATTCCAGGCTGTTCAACTTTATCAACTGGCCCAATTTGCACTAATTTTTTTGTATCCAGCTTGAGAAATTATATATATATCCAGGGAAGAAATATATGAAAAAACTACATATACATGAAAGACCACAAAAAGAAGTAAATATCATAGTGGCAAACAACAGGCTGTGTCGAATCTTATCTAACTTGTTTATTTTCCATGTTCTGATCTCCTGATTAAGGTTTGGTAATGGGTTGTCACCTCAATGCCCGATGAAGCAACTGTCTCCCGGAAAGGGTGAAGGAAGGCACTGACAAATAATGAAAGGTTTGTCAACAAGTCTATCACTTTTGACTTGACTTGGAGCTGTTGGATAGAAATTTATGCACTCTCCCAGGTATGACCTCTGAGCAACTATAGCTACCCTATAACCAGCTGGCGTTCAGAATCTCAGTCATTTATTTGCTTGAAGAAATATAATTAATTAATGAAAACGACCTTAATTAATTTATCTCCAATTATGCATCATTGTTAGGTTATTAACGAGACGTTATACTTACCCTTCACATTACATTATCAAGTTCATGACCCAGTAATTTTAGATTTAACATAAAAATAATATAAAAAATGATATAATTTAAAACCGACAAAAATTATAAATAAATGTGAGAAAAATTACGAAAAATAAATTTTATATTTAATTTAATAATATAAATTATAATTTTATAATTTTTATATTTTAAACGAATTTGATAAAAAATAAATATCATCCGTGTACTTGTATTAATGCAATCTTTTCATTGTGTCGAATTCCGACCAGTACTCCTATGTTTATCTCCAGGCACAGCAAAACAAAAGCTTGAATGATACCCGATTAATTATAAAAGAAATCAAATTATAACCACTAGAACTTAGCTGTCAAGTTATGAGGATATAATTGGTGGGGTTTGAACTTTGGTTTTCTCCACTTACCCAAAGTTTATCTTCAACATAGCAAACTGCAGGTGCTTTGAATAATAATTAATTTGTGCTGATTGCTTCTGAATTGGACTCAGGCTCGGAAGTCAGATAAAACTACAGTAATGAATGCACAAATAGCACTTGCTATATATAAATCATATATTACAAAGCAAAGGTTCAAAACTTTTTCTGCGTAGTCAACAATAATTTTATTTTTTTGCTTTGTATTGTTAAAAATAATAACTTAAATTTTATAAAAATTTTATTTAGAATTGATTAAATATTATTTGATGGATAAAAAAATTTACGAAAAAAAAATTTTAAGAGAAAAATTTTTAATAGATAAATTTAACTTGCAGAAAAAAAATTTAAGAGAAAAAAAACTTTTAATAGATAAACTTGTATACTTATAAATAGATAAAATTTTTATAAGATTTGGTATGAAAAAAAATCTAAAAGAGTTATAAAATTTTATACAATAGACATCTCATAAGATTATTAGAGATTTATGTCTTATAAGTGTATATATTTAAATGTTTATGAGTGGATTAAAAAAGATTAAGAGGATTCATATAAATATGGGTGTAAAAGTGTATATGGGTATGTATTTGTTTAAGTTGAAAATACTCTATAGAACTAGAAAATATGAATGAGATTGATTTGATTGTATATTTATAATTTTTTACAACTAATGGATCTTATTTTTCATCCGTTAATGTAAGTCGATTGGATCGAATTATATTAAATTATTGTCTCTTGTTTAATTGATTGATTTTACTTCGATTGGTATGATTATATTGGATCCTTTTGGCTTAACAAGTGATATCAAAACTATAGTAATCCTAACAAGTGATATTAAAGGTGAATGTTTAAGACGTGAAAAAAGCTAAATATTCGAGATATGAAAAAATGATAGTTTAGAAAAGCTCGATTCAAGTGAAAAATTCGAATTCATGTTTTGATAAATTGATTTGCATGAAGCGTGAAAACACATAAAAAAATTGTCACAAGACTTTCATTGTAGATGGAGTCAAGCATGTCTAGCATAAAAATAGATGATTTAATGAAATTTGAGTCAATGTGGAGATTGTTAGAAATAGTGATTCAAATCCCATAAGAGATTTATTTGAGATTGGCTAAATATTACTTGATTGATAAGAAGACTTGTAAAAAAAAATTTTAACAGAAAAAAATTTTTTTAATAGGTAAGTTTGATTTACAGAAGAAGAATTTTAAGAGAAAAAAATATTTTTAATAGGCAAACTTATATGCTTATAAATAGATAGAATTTCTACAGGGTTATGTATGAAAAAAAGATATAACAAAGTTATAGAGTTTTATGGAATAGACACCCATAAGACTATTAGAGATTTACGTCTTATAAGTGTGTATATTTTAATATTTGTGATTGAATTAAAGGAGATTATGAGAGTCCACATAAGTATAGGTACATGAGTGTATATTGTTATATGTTTATTTGGATTGAGAATATTTCATAAGATTAAAAGAGATTGAGATGATCTATAAGTATTAATTGAGTGGGATTGATTTAATTGTATATTTTGTAATTCTTTATAAGTAGTAGATCTTGTTTTTCATTTGTGAATATATATCGATTGGATTAAGTCATATTAAATTATTATTTTTTGTGTAATTGATTGATTATTTAATTTCGTTTCTATTGATGTGATTAAATTAGAATATTTTGACCTAACAAGTAGAATCAGAGCTACAATGATCTTAACACACATCACTCGTTAAAATCATGACCAGACATAATTAGATATACATGATAATGTACGTTTTCTTTAGGTTGAGGACTAATAATCATGTACGTGGTACACTTCAACAGATCCAATCCAAAGATCAACCTGCAAGATCACAGGAAGGATGAAGACCATGAGAAGATTCATCAGCATAGTGACTAGAAGCAAGCAGACTGACCTCCAGAAGAGCCCAATGATAAGCAAAATCTTAATGAACTTTACTATAGTCAACGATTGGAAAAGCCGGTCATACAAGAACTACAACCTTGATGATCTGCTTCGAAGTTGGCCGTAGAGAGGCTGCCAAGAAGTGGCCAAAGACACTGAACATGACTGAAAAATTGTCTTTTAAATCGGATTATCTAATACTTCTAAATGAGGCAAGGAAGCAATACTGTCTGTCAAAGCACTTGGGTGAAGGATGATGCCAAATATCTTTACTCAATGTACCAGAAACATTCTTCCGAGGCTGCTTCTGCACATGTAAAGGATGTTCGTCATTGTCCTGTATCTGCAATTTGCCACAAGAAACCTGTTATGCAGACTATAATTATGAAGAAATCTGCACTTCTCACATCATTTTTCTGTTTCGACTGTTGAAACAAATTAGGAAGGGGAAGGGGCGATGCTTCCAATAGGTTTTGAAGGTAACCTGAAAGTTTGGCTTCATCAACTTCTGATAAATCATCAGTTGCTCTGTCAACTTCAGGTACCATAAATGATTCTTGGAGAGAAAGATGTCTCATCAGCAAGAGAAGTTTGTTTGCAATGAATCACATTCCGTAACAACAGAGAGTTCCTCACTTTATGAACAGATATTTACCACATTTGAACGAGGCCACTTGTTCTCAGGCTTTTCTTTCTTGCTAGATGACGACTGGCATGGTCCAGTATCCTTGCAACACAAACAATCTTGGAACCGTAATTTCAACAAAGAAGCAAGTTTTGCTAGAACTGTTGTCGTCCAGAGATTAGCAACTCTTCTCTCACACATTGATAGACACATCAGTTTTGGTATGCAAGGAAAGCAGTCCTTTTGCAAAGTAGTGAGCGAAGTACAAAAATCCAAATTTAGGGTGTGCAATCGCATAAACTTCCCAACCATGTCAAGTTTTTGAACATGGGTTGACCTCAAGTTTAAAACATGGCAAGGCAAGGCAACATGGAAGAGATCCCTGAGTTAGTAGAACCCAAAAATAACAAAGCTCAGGTATTGATCAAATGGTAAATTATATCTCAACACACTTAAGAACATCCTTGGTAACTATCATTGGTTTGTGACAGTAGAAATTTAGCACAACAAGAATATGACAACATTAATCAATAAACATCACATTGCAAAAATGCCCATAATAAACATAAAAAGGCAAAAAAAAAAAAAATTCCAGAAGATAATCATCATTTTCAACTGGTTTAGCCAAACCACAAAATTACACTTCTCTTGACAAGACTTTTGAACCTTGGCCTGAAAGATTACGAAAATATTTCATCAATGGCAGCCTGCAGTGAAAAGCAATCTCAACATTTAATAGAAAATAATTCATACGAAATCTTGTGCCAGCACAAAAAGAGGAGCAAAAAAATGAAGGCCAAAACACACATTCTGCAGGATGTTGTAAGATTGACCTTAGAAAACCATGCTAATACTGTGGAGTTTGGAAGAGCCTCATGCCTCCCACAAGAGTCATGATACCTAGCACTAAAAATAAACAATTTGGAAGTTATTAAACTGCTAAAAAAAAGACCTTTTGAAACTCCATCCCATGAACACAACCGAGTTGGTTACAAAATGTCTATATAAAGAAAATTAGAATATGAAATATAACTGCATAGCCATTCTCATCAAGGAGAGAATGGATCAAAACATGGGTTTATAATTTATATTTAGGGGTAAAAGTCATTGTCTCATTCATCCAAAATGGTGGCAACTAAAAGGAAACTCATTCAAATTCTAAGTCTTGAGTTTTAACAAGTGAGCTTTTCCTAAGCTAGCCAAGTTCAATTAGTTCACGGTGTCAACATTTTTCAACTGGATTATATCCTATGAACGGCATTCTTAAAAAAATGATCATAATCTAAAGTTGATCTAAATTTTGCTTCAAATATCTATAAATTCTAAACTGCAGGTTTTCTTCACAGGTCAACTCTGTTTGTAATCAGTCCATCATAATTACATGTTCTCAAAAACAACTAAACACAGCAAAAGCACTTAATCGAACAATTAACCTAGAAAAAAAAGAAGAAAGAAAACAGAAATCCAGCAAGAAAAGTTTACCAATTCTGTAAACTGGAAATATTACTGTGTATAAGTGAATTGTCGTCTCAGAAACATATGTCTAGGGTAAGCAGAAGCACTATATTTTCTTTAAGAAAGATTTAAGTATATAACTTGCTCAATGTCAAAATAAAAAATAAAATGTATAGTAACTAATAATTTAAAATAAATATTTATAAATTATATATTTAAAATAATTTTAACAAATAATTATCAATAAAATTTAAACTCAAAATCTTAAAAAAAAAAAAAATCTTGGACCAATGAGTCAATAACTTATTGGTACAGTAGCACCATTTTACTTATTACTATTTGGTCTGCTCGTATCAATTCGGACGTTTGTCAGTTAGCTTCGGCGGCACGTGATATTTCAACTTTTGTGGGTCCAATTCTGACACCTCTGGCTCATTCTTGACCGTAAAATGGGTCAATCAAACCTGCTCCGGGGTTCAACTTTGGGCCTGCCACCATTTCACCCAAGTTCAACTTTGGGTTCAACTTTTTTAAAATCATCATTTTTAAAAAAATTAAATTTGAATAATTTTTCTCAACAAAAATGTAATCATTTTATTTAAGGTTAACAATAGGTCAAATTGAGATAAATTTTTATTCACTTTGAATTTGATCTAATTTTAGTTTTATAAAATTTAAATTTGATCTAATTCAAAATTTTTTTATTTTTTTTTATATTTTAATTTGATCCGATTTAATTTAATATTATATAAATTATATTTTATATTATTTAATTTAAAATTAATAAAATATTATTTTTAAATATAAAATATTATTTTTTAAATATAAATATATAAATATATAAATTAATAATTAAAAATAATTTTATATAATTAAAAAATAATTTTTATATAATTTTTAAAAAATAAAATTTTTATAATTTTTATAAAAGGGGGAGGGGAATGAAATCCAATGTAGTTTCCGAAAAGAGATAAAATGTGCCAGTAGTTGACGTCGTGGTTGACAATATGCGTTTATAGAATGTGTAGATGTCATAATAATAATTTTAAATATGATGTAATAATACAATAAAAAAATATGAAAATGATCGGATTTAATAGTTTAATAAATATCTATATAAATTTAATAAAATTTTAAATATATATTTTATATTTAATTTTTTTATATGAATTATAATATATAATTTTTTGTTTGATTAAAATACTAAATAAATTAAATCAGAGCCCACTGACGTTAGGTTTGTAAATTAAAATTTTGTATGAAACCGAGGACATCAACATTTTTTTTATATTGCTATATGATCTTGACTGGCCCCTGGGGCAGCATTGAGATCACGAGTTTTTTTTTTTTTTTTTTAATATTATTAGTATATTTTAAAATATCATGGAATCAATTTTTAATTCTTTAAAATATTCTTTTGTTTTTATATTTTGATTGGAAAAATGACAAAAATAGTAACCAAACAAATCTAAGAAATAGACATTTTGTTTTCATGAATAGACTATATTATTAAATTGTTGAATGAACAAAGTCAGGGCACATTTATTTTAAGGAATTATAAATAAATATGCCTTCCCAAGAAGTGAGCGAGAGCACCAGAACTCTTGGAAGGCAGACAATGAAAGAAAAATGAAGACATAAACTGAAGTGATACAGGCAAATGTAGCAGATGACGGTGCATGCAATATTTTGCTGAATAGTTAAGGGCACTTGGGCTGGCCCTTGGAGTTCAACTTGTCTTGATAGCAAGGGCATTCGGACTTGTTGCCATACGTCCCTGAAGGAACACAGTTACATTCTTGGCAGCATATCCCACAATACTTCAAGCACCTGTCTTTCTCTCCAGCCTTGGAACACCTGTCCTCACACTTGCTATCACAGAAACCTAATTTTGTCACACAAAAAAAAAATCAATTAATTTCATTCTTAGAATGGGACCCCAAAATTTTTGTTTTGTACTACACTAGTCTTTAGTACACATGACAAGATATTAATGTTAAAATGAATCAAAATGTTTATACAATTAGTTTTAAAAGATAACATTAGTTTAACTATTTATATTTACGTCCGTCCTATTGGCATGCTAACCCTTTTTTTATAAATATATATATATATATATATATATTAATGCATGCATGCATAGTAAAAGACTAGTAATTAATTAAAAAAGAACATTACCTGGTGGAGGAAGAGAAGCAGGTGGAGCAGGTGAAGCAGGCGTGGGAAAGGGTTCTATAGGAAGAGAAGCAGGTGGAGCAGGTGGAGCAGGTGAAGCAGGTGTGGGAAGGGGTTCTATAGGTCGGGCAAAGGAGAGTTGGACAAATGATGACCTCAAAACCAGGAAAACGAATAACAAAGTTGGAAATAAAAGCTTCATATTTTTTTTTTTGGGTTGTGTGTGTGAGAGAGAGAGGGATGGTAGCAAAGTGTAAGGTAGAGAAAAACACAAAAATAATGTGAATGTATGTGACTTGCTCTGGATGGAAAAGGGGTAGCTAAAGAGGCCCTGGAGCTCGAAATGCAGAGTACTGACGGATTTGTGAGATTTTGCAAAGGTATTTATAGAAAGACAGAGAGGCTTTTTGTCATTTCCAACTTCTGAGTGATGGAAAGAAAATAACATATTTAAAAAATAATTTAAAAAAAAAAAAAAGAAGGAAGGAAAATGTGCGTGTGTACAGCTTTGGTACAGACAGGAAGGCTAGTCCTTATTTTGAAAATGCATGAGGCATTATCAGCTGAGGTCAAAGGTTGAAGATTTTGTGTTTGTCCAGCCAGCAGCCACGGCCACGTTTAATTGCAGATTCCCTAGTTACTTACTAGTTCCCTCGCAGATTCCCCAGTTGCGACTGCTGGAAAGAAAATCATTACAGAATATGATAAAATTATCACCATAACACTACTAGTATTTCCAAAAGAAAATAATACCAACATTTCAATATAAAATACATTTTGTTCATCTTTGTAAACAACAGGAACATTGACATATGTATTTGTTTCTGATAGTATATGAATTTATGCATGTACATGTAGATTTCAAAGACATATTGTGACTATGAGTAGTAATTAGCAAGTCATCAATGGTTTTTCCAACCATGCATGCATTAAACCCATATAAACAGTTCTTTGACTAAGTCAATACCCCATCAATAACAATGTGTTCTTTGAGGATTCCGGGCCGTTCGACTTTATCAACTGGCCCAATTTGCACTAATTTTTTGTATCCAGCTTGAGAAATTATATATATCCAGGGAAGAAATATCTGAAAAAAATACAGATACATGAAAGACCACAAAAAGAAGTAAATATCATAGTGGAAAACAACAGGCTGTGTCGAATCTTATCTATCTTGTTTATTTTCCATGTTTTTATCTCTTGATTAAGGTTTGGCAATGGGTTGTCACCTCAATGCCCAATGAAGCAACTGTCTTCCGGAAAGGGTGAAGGAAGGCACTGATAAATGATGAAAGCTTTGTCAACAAGTGTATCACTTTTGACTTGACTTGCAGCTGTCGGATATAAATTTATGCACACTCCCAGGTATGACCTCTGAGCAACTAGCTAGTAGCTACCCTATAACCAGCTGGATCTCAGAATCTCAGTCATTTATTAGCTTGAAGAAATTTAATTAATTAATGAAAACGACCTTAATTAATTTATCTCCAATTATGCATCATTGTTAGGTTATTAACGAGATGTTATACTTACCCTTCTCATTACATTATCAAGTTCATAACCCAGTAATTTTAGATATAGCATAAAAATAATATGAAAAATATATAAAAATAATATGATTTAAAATCGATAAAAATTATATATAAATAAAAAAATTAAAAAAATTTGTGTTTAACTTATTAATATGAATTATAATATGATAATTTTTATGTTTTAAACAAATTTGATAAAATCAGATACCATATATATACATATATTATTTATATTATGACTACAATTTCTTATAATCTTTTCAGAATGTCGAATTCCGACCACTGCTCATATGTTTATCTCCAGGCAAAGCAAAACAAAAACTTGAATGATACCCAATTAATGATAAAAAAAAAAAAAAATCAAATTATAACCACTAGAACTTCGCTGTCAAGTTATGAGGATATAATTGGTGGGGTTTGAACTTTGGTTTTCTCCACTTACCCAAATTTTATCTTCAACGTAGCAAACAGCATGTGCTTTGAATAATAATTAATTTGTGTTGATTGCTTCTGAATTCGACTACAGTAATGAATACACAGATAGTACTTGCTATATATAAATCTTATATTTACAAAACAAAGGGTGAAAACTTTTTCTGCATAGACAACAACAATTTTATTTTTTTGCCTTACATCACATGTTAAAACCACGACAAGACATAATTAGATTACATGATAATGTACGTTTTCCTTGGGTCGAGGACTAATAATCATGTTCGTGGAACACTTTAACAGATCCAATCCAAAGATCAACCTCCAAGATCACGGGAAGGATGAAGACCATAAGAAGATTCATCAGCATTGTGAGTGGAAGCAAGCAGATTGACCTACATATATAAGAGCCCAATGATAAGCAAAATCTTAATGAGCTTTAGTATAGTCATCGACTGGAAAAGCAGGTCATACAAGAACTACAACCTTGATGATCTGCTTTGCAGTTGGCCACAGAGAGGCTGCCAAGGAGAGGCCAAAGACACTGAACATGATTAAAAAATTGGCTTTTAAATCGGATAATCTAATACTTCTAAATGAGGCAAGGAAGCAATACTGTCTGTCAAAGCACATGGGTTAAAGATGATGCCAAATGTCTTTATTCAATGTACCAGAAACATTCTTCGAAGGCTGCTTCTGCACATGTAAAGGATGTTCGTCATTGTCCTGTATCTGCAATTTGCCAGAAGAAACCTGTTATGCAAACCACAATTATGAAGAAATCTGCACTTCTCACATCATTTTGCTGTTTCGACTGTTGAAACAAATTAGGAAGGGGAAGGGGTGATGCTTCCAATAGGTTTCGAAGGTAACCTAAAAGTTTCATTTCATCAACTTCTGATGAATCATCAGTTGCAATTAATTGAACAATTAACCTGGAAAAAAAGAAAGAAAGAAAGAAAACAGAAATTCAGCAAGAAAAGTTTACCAAGTCAGTAAACTGGAAATATCACTGTGTATAAGTGTATTGTCGTCACAGAGACCTATGTCTAGGGTAAGCAGAGGCACCATTTTACGTACTACTATTTGCTCTGTTCATATCAATTCGGACGTTTGTCAGTTAGATTTGGCGGAACATGATATTTCAACTTTTGTGGGTCCAACTCCGACACCTCTGGCTCATTCTTGGGCCTTAAATGGGTCAATCAAACCCACTCCTGGGTTCAACTTTGGGCCGCCATTTCACCTAAGTTCAACTTTGGGTTCAACCTTTTTTAAATCATCATGTTTAAAAAATTAAATTTGAATAATTTTTCTCAATAAAAATGTAATAATTTTATCAGATCTTTTCGAGAATGATTCTTTAAAATTGAAAGCATCTTCGAATAATATGGACTTATATATCAAGTAAAAACTAGTACCATTTATTTTGCAGTGGCAGCAAGCATAAGATCACTTTTATAGGAACTTGATAAACAATACCACAACTACTTTTGCAGAAAAAGAATGACTTTGTTTTTCACCATTGGTTGATTGATAATCGATAATGGCTGTGGAAAGACCTTAGTATCGACCACCCAAACCCAAAAAAAAAAAAAAAAGAGGGTTGATGAATTCTGGACAAAAAGAAAAAATGCTTCTGAAGGAGGTAATGCCTGTGGAGTACGTTAGTTGGAGGCTTTATTTCTTAGAGAATTTATTCAATGACAAGAAGGACGATGATCCTTCTTTAACGAAAAGGTGGAGAGACTTTAGTGTCGAGCTGTCAATGTAATTTAGGCTGCGCCTTATGAGATGGTTAACTATCGTAAATGAATGCTTACCCCAGGGTAACACCAACTTCCCTATACTTTTTCAATTCAAACGGTGGGATTTTTCCTTTTTTTTTTTTTTGAATGATAAGAAGCGAAGAATAAGGATTTTTTGAGATGAAATCGAAGAAGAAACGCAGGCCAACTCAGTTGGGCATGTTAAATAAACACCGTAAAAATGGAAACAAAACCAGACAGACAAACGCATGACGGGCACGATGAAGTGATGTTGTCTGTCGTTTAATAAATATTTTAATTTTTTATAATTTTATATTCTAGTTAAGTTTTATATTTAGGTTGAAGTTTTTTATTTAAAATTAATTAATTTTAAGTTAAATTTTTAATATGATATCAAATTAAAAAAAATTTTATTATTTTTCTTAAATATGTCACGTGATAATTTTTTTATATCTCTATTTTCCCGTGATAGAAAACCAATAAAAACCAAAAAAAATTTTCTGTTATCCTTTTTTATTTCCACCTACATGAAATTTTTTTTTTTTAAATTTGTTATGTAATAAATTTTTTTAATCTTGACCTAAACATGATAAAAATTTGTTAAAATAATATTATTTTATGTCTAATAAATATTTAATTTTTTTATAATTTTATATTAAAATTAGATCCAATCATTTATTATAAATTGATTGAATTTCTTCATTTACACTAGATTAATTTTAAATTAGACAAGGGTGTTGGAGGTTTAAATTCACTTCAGTTATCAAAAAACAAGCCATCGACAATAATAAGAATGACGATAAAACATAGTGGACAAATTGTGATTTATTAGAAATATAACCGAAGAATAAATCAATAGTAATGCCAACGACCAAAGAGAAAAAGAAAAATTACTAAGGCTTCATTTGGATCAGCTTGCAGTGCCAATGAGGTGCGAATTTTGCTTTGAATCTCACCTCGCACTCATTTGGCAAACACTGCTGTGTCGCGGTGAAGCATAATCCACCGCGCTTGCCCCATTTTTTCAACTGGACCTTTAAGGTCCAGTGGAGTTTTATTTTTTAAACCACAGCTCTCCTTCCTTTTATACCCCTTTTATCTCCTTACAAGAATTTTATAATTATGAAATATATTAGTTATATAATTTTATAATAAAATTATTAATAAATAAATAGATAAAAATAATAATATAAAACAAATAATTCATTTTTCTAATCAAATAAATTTTTAATAAATATTAAAATAGATAATTAATTAATTTTTAGTAAATAATTAATTAAAAAACATTTTTATAATTAATTAATTAATTAAAATAGATAACTAAATAAATGATAAAATAAATTAGTATTATTAACTCTAAAAAATGTGTAAATATGTTTTTTTTGTTTAAATAATAATTATTTTTTATTAATATTTGAATATTTTATTTTGTTATATATTTTATTTTAATATTATATTTATAATTGTTACAATTATTATTTTTTGAAATATTAAATATTTCAAATAATTTTTTATACTTAAAATTTTAATTATTACTTTAATATAATTTAATATTTTTCAATATTTTGATTGAATAAATTTTTAATATATTGAATATTAAATAATATTAAAATATATATATAAAATAATTGATTAATATACTTTTAAGTTAATATCTTTAATAATCATTTTCTCTTTTTATTACAAATAACTTTATTACCATGTTACTTTTACATTTAAATATATATATCATCATTAATTTTAATCTCATCATTACAATATTTAATTTCATCATTATAATAATTAATTTCACATTTATCATTATTTTTAATCTAATCGAAATCAATCTTACAGCTAATCCAAATAAATCCTAAATAGGAATGGAAGAAAGGAATCAAAGGATAGGAAAGAAAAGCGTATCCTAAAAAACAAATTGTCCAAAAGGGAATAAAGTAGCGGAATTACACCAAAAAATAAAAATGTCTTCCCCCTTTCAAACTTCTCGCAAAGAATTACAAAAGCAAATGTGGTAAAATCCCAATGGATAAAACCACACCATTATGCAAGTAGAATTTAAAAGGAAAAAAATAAATAAATAGTACATCATCAAATGTGAAGATCAAAGCAGATGTCTCCTCTAAAAGATCAAAGCAATGGCTGCACATCCCAATGCCAACACTCCAATTATCTTCTGCACGCTCTTGATTGTCTCTGCTCCACTCTGCAATATTTTTTTCCAAAAATATTCAAAATTTTATATAAATATAAATTATAAAATCAATTAATAATGAATTCCATTAAAAATGTTCATTAATTTCAAATTGAATTATTCAAAATCAAATTAATTAAATTCAAAATTTTAATTTTAAAAATTAATAGATTAAAATTAATTCTATAAAATTTATTAATTTTTTGATTAATTAAATAATAAAATATATTAAAATATATTAATTTTTAATTTTTTATTTATGAAACAAATTAAATAAAATTATTTAACAAAAATATTAAATTATTAAATTAAAAATTTTAATAACTTGAAATGAAATGAATAATTCTATATATTTTTAATTTTATATATAAGTTTTATAATATTTTAATTAAAATTTTAAATCAAATTAATCAAAAATTCAAATTCTTTTAAATTATTTGATAATTAATTAAAATTAATTTAATAATTAATTAATTAATTAATCGAATTAAATCATTCGCGATCAATTAAAACCAAATTATGAGCTGACCTAGTTTTATGTGCAAGGATTGTAATTCTCGACTTCGATTGAGTCATTTTTCGCTGTCCCTCTAAAATTTAGGCATCAGATTTTTTTCTCTATTTGTTGATCACCTCGAGATCCGTTGGCAATTTTTAAAAAAACTAAATGGACAAGCTCCACCTTACTCAGCGGCGCGTCCTGTAAACGCGCTTAAATGTGTTAAACTGTCTGCTTGGAGCCACAATCCACATTCCAATTTCTAACGTTCATTTTCAGAAATCTATTTATAAAGTTGAGTTTGCTAACTTAAGCCGTGTAACTACTAAAAATTTTCAGATCTAGAAGTGCATTGTTGTACGGTGAAAATTAGAACCAAAACATATTGAAATGTGAGAAAAGAGTATAGAATGTACCTGATCGGCAGCGACAGAAGGGCCGGGAGAGGAAGCGTCGAGGCTAGGTCCAGGAGCTCCAGTTGGTGGAGCGGGAGGTCCAAGCAACTCGGGTGAAGGAGCAGGAGCATTGTGTTTCTTAGACTTCTTCTTGCTCTTGCTTGGAGCTGGTGCCGGAACCTCAGCTGTAGTTGGTGCTGCAACAGGAGCCGGAGGAGAGGCCGAGCTCTCTGGAGGAGTTGTCGGTGCAGGAGCGGGAGGCGATTGGGCTGGAGGAGAGCTCAAAGGAACTGGAGCAGGTGGCGTACTTACTGGGGTAGCAGCCGGAGGAGAAGAAGCCGGAGCAGATTTAGATGGAGCTGGAACAGCCGCAGACTTCTCCGGAGCGGCAGCTGGTGGTGAAGAAGTTGGTGGAGAAGTGGTTGGAGAAGCGGTTGGAGCTGCTGTTGGAGCTGGTGATTTAGGTTTACTCACAGGAGCTGTAGCGGGAGCAGTAGCAGGAGTAGTCGTTGTCGGCGGAGCTTTAGTAGGTGCGGCGCCCGGAGCTTGACCGCCGACACCAGCCACCACAATGCAGATCAAAGCAACCGCAAACCCGCTTCTACGATCCATTTTTTTTTTTTAATGTTTTTTCGTTTGAGAGTGGAGTAGCAAGAAAACTTAATGGCAGAGGAGTACAAATAAATGAAAATAATTATCAAAGTAACGGAAAGGTTTAGACAGATCTAGACCGTAGAAAAAACAAAAAAGGGCCCCACGATCACATGGGACAGGAATAGCCGTTGGATGACCCTATTGTGGGCCCACCAGCATCAAACTATCAAACAAATAGACGGTGTAATGTTGACCTCGACACAGTCTGGATTAGGGGCCCACTTAGAAGGGCCTTCCTAAATTAGTGCATGTGATTTGCTGACACGTCACTAATAAAAATTTAATTAAATCGTTAAATATTTGTTATTTATTTTTGTGGGCTGCAAAATGGAAATGGACTGGTGGACAGCTGGAAGAGCAGGAAGGTGGGGTCATGCTTGGCAAAGTGACAAGCCAATAGGAGTCAGCCACGTTAGGGAATTAGCAGTTGTGGAGTGTCGGGTGATGTTTTGGGATTATCGGGGTCACCGGCAAAAACATTGTGGGTCCCATGAAAAAGTTGTCTTGGACGAAGTGCCACCAAAACCAACCTATAGTTAAAAAAAAGAAAAAAGAAAAAACATTTGGTCTCACGTACCGTGCTGGAAATAACCAAAGGTTGTCACAGATCCTGAAGAAGCTGATTGGTAAGTCCAATAAAGAAAGGGACCAAACAGTTTTCAATATCATTTAATGATATAGCCATTTTGTAATGCAATGTAATGTAATGTTGACACCATTTTCTTAACCACTTTGGAATCAGATTCTTTACCATCTTTAATTTTTTTTTCTTTTTTCTAAGGTGAAAGACAAAGAGGAGTGAAAGATTCTGTACCATGCTTTAGTTATGTTCTACCAATTTTTTTTTCAATTAATTAACCCTTTAATTGTTGCTGGCATATAGTTATAGTTGAATATTTAATGATGGTGCAAGTACTTAAATGATATATTAATATTTTCAAATTATTCGAATGCGATTTGAATAAAATTTAGATCCGACTTAATTATTATCGAATCGAATTTAAGTTTGAACAGTTTAACTTATCAAATAATTAAGTTCGAGTATTATAATATCCAACTCCAATAACTCATGAGTCTAATCAAATTTTTATATTTTAATTATTTTAATTAATAATTTACTATTTTACCTTTAATATACCTAACCTAGCAAACTTTAATGCATTTTTTGACTAAATGCTCAAATTAAGATCAAACATTTGAGTGATTGTTCAATTCATAACCAAACATTTTAATTCATATAAATAAGAATTAAATATTATCGACTTATAATAATATAATATGTATTTTAATGAAAAATACAACGTGCATGTTACATGTCGTTAAATTGCCTACATGTAAAAGCAATCATAAACAAACATGACATAGAATATGACGTGAAATTAACTTATCTACATGTAACGACAACTTAGCTAAGATTTTGATTGTTTTTATCTTATTTTTCTTTATCCTGTAATAACGTAAAAGAGTTTCAACTTAGTGTTTTTTCATTTCCAAGCAAGTCTTATCCTCGTTTCTTCTCGTTTGTCACTGTAAATTGAAAATTTTTTTTTGTTAAAATAACATCTGAACATAATGTCTTCTTCAAATATCAATTATCTAGCAGTGTAAATTTAAGGTTGGTATAAATTTTAGGTTTTTCTCATGCTTTAATTTTTTTGAATTTGTTCTTCAAAATATTAAAATTACAGGGTTTCTAAATGAGGGTCTTATGATATAAACAAGTATAAGTTAATTTCAGCTAGTTACCTTGTATAAATTTTAGGTTTTTCTTATGCTCTAATTTTTTTGAATTTGTTCTTCAAAATATTAAAATTACAGGGTTTCTAGATGAGGGTCTTATGATATAAATAAGTATAAGTTAATTTCAACTAGTTACCTTGTAGAATGGGACTTTGAAGAAGAACCTATTTTTTGTTACTACAATATGAAGGTAGCTAGGTGGACTTCATAGACAAATAGCAATACTGGTAGAAGATTTTATGGATGTCCATATTATTCGATAAATTTATTGGTATTTTTTGGTATTTTTTATAATATTTTTTTGGTGTTTTTACTGGTATTTGTTTCTTAATATTTTCTTAGTGTGATTATAGGGCATTATTTATGGATTTCATTTATGTCATGATCCTAAAATTTTTGAAAAAGCAAAAAAGATTATTCTGGAGCTCAAAAAAAGAGAAAAAATTTTTATATAGTCATGTTCAAAGTTTGAAATATGAAATTTTAAAGTTGAAGGAAAATGTTAGTGAAGCTGATGTTATTGCAGAGAATAAGCAGTTAAGGAGAGAAGTTAGTTTTTTTACATTGAAATTGAAAGAAAGCAATACAATTGCCAATGGTGAACATGGTAGAGAGGGTAACTAGAAAATAATTTGCTTATCTCATTTTTTTTTTATACTTGTGTTTTGTGTAATCTTTTTCAATGCCAAAAAAATTTTAAAAACTCCGTATGCTTGATATTAAGTTAAGATTGTTATAAGGGTTTATAAATGTTTGTTAAAACTTTTATTATGTCAATGGCAATTGAATCAATGTTATTAGCTATTAATTATGTTGTTTTATGTTATTAGCTGTGAAAATGTGGTTTAGTGCAATATATTCAACTTGTAAAATACAACTAGAAAGTAATCTGAGACAATCTGATAATAGAGGAAATCTTATAATAACGTAATTTGATGAATGTTAAAAGAAAATGTTCTTACAAAATATTCAATACAAAAAATATTCAACCAACAGAAGGTTAAATAGAAAGTGTTCTTATAATATTAACAAGAAAAAAAGAATAATTAACATCAGTAGCTAACAGTAACAATCAACAAAACAAAATATTAACTTCATAGATTTTTTGTTTCTTCTTTTTAGAAGCAATAACTTGACTTTCTTGAGTGCCAATTACATCATCAATAACCTTCCTCTTGCCTCTACTTATCCCAATTGCTATCATTTTCTAACTTCTTAATCCAAGCTGTTGAATAACATTTATCAAGTTATAATGGGTAATATTTAAGGAAATAAAGTCAAATATATATATATGTTTTGTAAAAAATCACTCACATTTAAGATTTGTTTCCTTGTTTCTAAGTTTGTATATAATCTATAACTTTACATGTATTTTATTTCACTTATAGTGGTAGCTCTAATAGTGTGCTTGTCATTATGACTTTCAATGTTATTTGCTGAAATTACTCTCTTCGCAAGGATTATTGTAGAAGAGTTAGACTTTGATAAAGAACTTGTTTTTCCATCAGTCATCCCATAAAATCTCTCATCTTCGTTTGTAAAACATCTTTCAGTAGATCTTGTTGTCATTTTGGACTTCAGTTTTGCATTTTCAATGGCAACAAAAGTAACAACATGGATTGGATTTGAAATTTTTGTTGAAACTAGAATGGAAACTAGATCTGAAACTAAATTTGAAGCTGAAGTTGAAACTAGAATCAAAATTGGATTTGAAACTGATTTGTTGAAGTTGGATTTGAAACTAGATTTAGGATTTGTACAAATGTAGATACAGTTAGAGTTATAGTTGTAATTGCAGTTGTAGATACATATGTAAAACCATTGATATTAATTAAAGTAGATACAGATACATAACTAGATCTGGACGTAGAAGTAAAAGCTGATGCAGAAGCACTATAAACAGTAGCTGAAGCAGTAGCATGGTTACTTGGATCTTGTGTAGCTTCAATATGATTTATAATACTTAATGCACCTTAATACATGTTCTGGTCTTCAGATCTGAGCACAAGATAATCTTGTTATCATAGAAAAAATAATAGAGTTGATAGGTTAAAGTACTTTAACAATAGAGGATCCACAGTAGTATAATGTTTATAATAATAAATAAAAATAAAATAGAATGAATTACCTTATTGCCTACCACAAGACAGCCTCTTTTGTTATGACCTAGTTGATGACATAGTTTACATGTCATTATCATGCCTTTCCTAGACAAATTTGTTGAATTGTTGGGCTTTTTTTCAAATACAAGTGGAAAACTTAGCAATGACCTATAAACTTACATCTTCATTGTGCTGCTTTCATTAGTTTCTCTAATCATATCGGCATAATCCCATTAAAGTCCAAGCTCATCTTTATAATTAGTAATAACTTTATCAGTCATACTTTTTTTAGCCCTTCTTATCATACTATTATTATTCACCCCTGTATCAAATTCTTTTTTAACTAACTCTTGCACTTCTATATTCTTAATAAAAAGGATCTTTTATAAATCTGTTTGCGTATAACTCAGCAAAATAACTTGACTTATTGCATTTATGATTGTTATTGTAAGTCTTCACATGAAATGATTGTAACTTTCTATCATATGCTGCATAAATTACCCAAAGACATTGTTTTGCAACACGTTTACCTCTAACAAAATTCTTATGGCACTTTGCCCAAATGATATCCATATTTGTCCTAATAAACAATAAGGACACAACATATTTAAATTGTTTTAAATTCTTAAATAACATACCTAACTCAATGCAAGGGGTTTTTGCATTGGGAACTTACTTTTCATTATAGTAGCATGATTAACCATTTTATCCTCATTGCTGACAGGCTCACCATACTCATTAGAGACATAATACTCACTCTGATATTCTTTATCAACATCATCATTGACTGTAAGGTTGAATCTGGTTCCATTATAAGGTCATCTCCTCTACTGCTATTTTTATCAACCGTATCTTTAACTTTTACCCCAGCCACATCTTTATTTTTTACCCTTGCTACCTTTCTTATCCCAACTACATCTTTTTTTCCTACCCCTGCTACCTCAACATCATTTTTAATTTTTGCTCTTGCTGTCTCAACTATGTCTTCATTCTTTACCCTTGCTTCTTCAACCACCTCTTTAGTTCTTATCTTTTCATTCTCTACTGCCTCATTTACATGTTAACTTTTTACCATTTTATTTCTTACTGCATCAGTTACATGTTGATTTTTTTACCCTTTCATTCCTATTCCCTCAGTTACATCTTTCACTTTAAGTCCTAATAACAACTTAGGAAGCTAAAATAGCTTCATCTATGCCATATACTATATACACATCAACTATACCTAGATCTACCATATACTTAATCATATCAAGAGCGTTTCTATCATTATTTACTATCATCAGGCCATCTGCTAGTTTTTTTTTCAAATTTTAAATACAATATCTCATTAATATTCATATACCCAGCCTCAATACAAATATCTAATAGCTCAAAATAAGACATCTTATTAGGATCAACTGTCAATTCCTCTACTATCTCATTTATATATATTAGATTACGACCATTACAAACAAAAGCCATCAAAACTCATACTGCAAAATCAAGAAAATTAAATTCTATCACAATAAACCCCAAATTCTAGCAACAACAATTGATAAGTGCTATAAGAATTATTTTCAGCAAAAATTTACGTTATAAGTATTATAAAAAAACCTTAAATCCCTAACAATGAAAATTACAGTTAGTTTAAGTGTACATGTCTCTTACATTGTTATCTAATTTCTATTATAAGCATTTACTTTGTTATAAAATTTTAGTTGATTCCTATTCCTATTGAGCGTTATAATGGCACATAACATGCACATCGCATTTTTCGTTGAAATAAATCTTATATTGTTATAAGTCAATAACGTTTGATTCTTATTTGTACAAATTAAAATATTTGATCTTAAATTGAGCAACCACACAAACATTTGATCATGATTTGAGCATTTAGCTTGCATTTTTCATTTGTTCTTTCTTTATCAGATTTCACTCTAGAGTGGCTTCTGCTTTCCTCTTTTTGCAATCCCAAAAAATTTTAGGCCAGCAATGCTTTTTTTCTCTCTCTATCGATCAATATCTCACGTCCCATCAATACATCAACATCATCTGGGTTTGTGAACCATGCTTGGATAAATCTTTGTAAGTTTCTTAAGTCATTATTACTTTAAGCTTTCTTTTCTTCATGCAGTTTTAAGTTTTTCACAATTTCAAAATCATTTGATAACTCTTCATATTCTACTATACTTTATGAAAATTTTCTCTTAGTAATGGTAAGCTCTTATTTAAGTGAACCAACCTTGTAATTACTTTTTTTGAGAAATGGATTTATATAATTTACTTTTCTGTAGGCCAAGTCTTTGCCGGACACTTTTTTAGCCTCAAATAAGTCATTTAGTAGACTTTTTGGTTAAGTTCCATCTCTTCTTAACTCTGCCTTGAAATTATTAGGCGATCTTTGCTATTTTGTTATTCTAATGTTAATGGGAAAAAGATTCGTGATGTTGAGCATGTGACACAGGGCTTTATTATTATTATTATATTATTATTATTATTATTATTATCTCAAAAATATAATATTTTAATAGGTTTGATAAAAAATAATTGTAAAAAATCTCAAACTTGAGCAAAAATAATTGAATTTTTATCTAATATAAAAATCGAGCTTATTTTTATATTTTAAACAAACATAATTAAGCAAATTCAAGTAACTCGATTTTTATCTCAAGTTAAATTTGAGCTAAAAATATAAAATTTGATCGAGCTCAAGCCAAGTTTTGAGTCTTAAATTTGGAATCAAACTTGAGTTTGGTATTATATTAGTTCAAACTCAATCGATTACACCCCCTATGACAACCAAACTCTTTTTCAAAAAAAATACCAATATTCTTTTCTTTTTTGTTCTTTAATAATTTTTGTATGCCCGAGTTCTAGGAAACTATCATGTTAAGTCTTTCATTGTTTTTTAACTTACAAATGAAGATGCAATTTGAATATTAAAAAAATTACAAATATTAAAAATTTAAATTTTAAAATTATTAAATATTATTTTTTACAAGTAATTGTACAAAAAAATAAATTTAATTACAAACATTACTACCCGTTGACGAGCAAGTAAGCCCAAAGGCCCTTTAAAAATTGGATATTGCATTGGATTAGCAGGGCCGAAGGCTCAAATTTGTGTTCAAAATCAGGCCCAAAATCATGGGCTAGGTTTCAGGTCACCTTGTATAAATTAATATCTCTTTAGGTTAGGATGCTACATCTAGGTGTAATCAAGTCAAACTGAATCGATGCAGTGAGAAATTTAAACTCGATCTCGACTCGAAATTTGGTTCAAATTAGATCAAATTTTAAAATTTAAGCTCAATTCGAGACAAAAATTAAATTACTCAAATTCATTCAATTAAACTCGTTTATCAAATAAAAAAATGAGATCAATCTTCATATTCGACTTTAAACGTAATTATTTATATTAAAATTCAAGTTTGAGCTCGAACTCAAGCTCAATTAATATATATACATATATATAAGAATAAAACAATAATTTTTAATTAAAATAATAAATATATATTAAAATATAAAATTTTAATTAGGCTCACAAATTACTTGAGTTAGATATTAAGAAACTTAAACTTGACTAGCTTGAGAAGTTAAGTGACTCGAACTTTAGTTTGACTTAATAATAATCGAATCGAATTTAAAATTTATCTTAATCAAATTTAGATAACTTATAAATATTAATATATTATTTATACCATTAATCAGATCCACAGGTTTGGTTTGAATGGCTTAATGTTACTTATGCATACAGGCTCCAGCCTTCTATCAAACCTAACAATTATGGAATTTGGTAAAACAGCACGAACCCCCATCAAGAGAACCACCCGGCAACCATGGCCCAGGGATATTTACTTTTTGGAGTCGTTCAAATGATTGAATTTGGTTACAAAACCTTCTTAAAAACAATATCTTCACAAATAATTTTAAGCCAGTCTTTAATCTATGCAGAAGAATAAAAATGATCAACCAGCCAAATTTATTTGGAATTTTCTCATGAATGAGCTGGGCTGGTAGTTATCAAAATAAAATAACCTGTTTTGTCAGAAAAGTTGGTAATGAAAATTTTTTTTAGTATTTAAGACTATCATAATTGAATTCTAATTATTGAAATTAAATGTCCCACATTTAATTAACAAATCAAACAAATCACATTACTTTTGACATTTTATTAACAGACGACATTGACTGTTGACGCTAATGGAATTTGTTTAATACGAAATAGAGTAATTTGATTTTAAGCTTGAACTCTCCTATATTGCATAGGTTTCTTTTTCTTTTGTTCACAAAACAAGAGTAGAAATGAAGAAATGCAATATAGAACAACCAATTCAAGCAGTGATAGTCAACTTTTCCATTTATTTTTTTTCATTTTGTTTCCCGCACAATCTATTAAAACAAAACGGTACTGCCAGGGAAATGATATCTATCCATATGTTATCACATTTAATAAAAGCCAGATTTGTTTGATGTAAATAATTAGAAAGGTTACAAGAATTTGCAAATTCTATTATTCTATAATGCTGCTCAAAACATTCAAACAAACAACACATGTTTACAGCAGCAGATGACAGTGCCGAGACAAAGAAATCTGGCCTTGAAATGAACACGATCCATGGTTGTTGATCTATGAGCGTGCCGAAAAACCCACTCCCATATACGAGCAACAGCACAAATTGCTTTTGTGCTGGCAATAATTCTGCAACAAAGTTGAGATTAGAAAAGTACGTATATGATCAGGGAGTGATTTGTCTGCTCCTATAGCCCTAAAATTGATCTTTCACTCGTACCATCTACCGGTCAAATCATAGAATGAATCGTATTCACTTCAAATCATTTAATTGCAGTTGTCTAACTCATAATGTTTAATAATGCCTCTAAAGAAAAACCCAAGGTTTTAATATGCCATTTTAAGAAGATAAAGATTGAGCCATGCAAAAATGATGAAAGAAAGAGGGAAACAATCATACATGTTCAACCACTTTTCAGCCACGTGTTTGAGTTAAAGAGTTCAATCATCATATGAGCTCAGAGCAGCAACAACTGATCCTGTTGTTGCAAAAGTTGAGGCTACATCCGGAAAATCTTTCCAATGATGTCGAAATCTTTATGGATGGATACAGCCAACTCTTAACAGAATCCAAAAAGGAGTTTGGATCAAAGTTCAGAATGGCTTCCCAATCAACTTGCACACCTTTAGGAATGTTGCCCGTGAACTCCATATTAGCAGCAAGAAACAATCCAAGCAAAATAACGAAGCCAACTACCGCAGTGCTGCTTGAGAGTGGCATGAAATTGTACCTGAAAAGCAATCAAGTATTATTTGCACCAAAAATCTTGATGTTGTCAAAACATAAACCAGCCATTTCCATTCTGATATCACATGTCATACCAGTAATACGTCATTCTTAAAATAGCTTCTCTCACATTCTCAAAGACATTGAAATCAGTGGACCATAAGTTTCACCACAATAAGCATCGCAAATGGCCCGCGAATCCACAAGTTGGTAAATTCAAATGTCACAATCAATCAGAAAATAAATAGAAGAAAAGAGTAAAAGATACTTAAAAGTAATAGCATAAGGAAAGGCAAGGGCTATAAATCATGAGGTACCACAAAAAAATTAGGATTTTGCTACTTCCAGCATTTTATGGATTTCAATGCATGAACAGATTGGTCTACAAAGTGAATAAGAAACCAGAAGATGATAGAACTCATTTTCATGCCATTTTCAATTGTGAGTTGTATGTATATGGCAATTACATATCTGCTAAAATTGAGAATCAGCATGAAATTATCTGAGATAGTCAGAGTAAACATGGAGCAACAACATTTTTGTCAAAGAAGAGCATTGATAGACTAAGTCTGGCTAATAATTATCGACTATTGGCCCATGTTTGAGATAAAGAGCAACTTACTTCCCATGCCATTGTCATTTCAGCATCAAATTCCTCCCATCTGGAAGGTGTGTAAGGTGTTCTGATTGCAAATTCATATCCACGCTGCCCCCTATGAGAATTATTCAATGTTTTTCAACCAGAAAAGTTAATTAAAATAGAAAAAGAAAAGTATAACAAATTAATTTAAGAAATAAAAAGAAACAAGTTGACAAAGACTTACATTTTCACTAAGGTAATTCTAGTACCTTCAAGCCGTTTCCTGAAATAAGAATAAAACAGCGTTATGTCATGACTATGTTGTAACAAGAAGCTTTAGATTCCAAGATCATCCTTTTAAGTTGTTGGAATCTTTACCCCTCAACGGCTGTACCATTGCACCAAGTAGCCAACCAGAAGTCCTCACCCACAAGTTCATAAAGATCGTCACAAGATTTGGCATGCACAATCTGCAAGTGGTATGTTAATATTGCTATATACATGAAATTTCCATATATAAAGGTAGATATGTCCAAAAACTATTTGCACTTCAAAATCAGCCGCAAACTGACTTTAAAAGTCATATCGTGTAGAACTATAGACTCCATAAGATAAAACATAAAAGATCTTTGAAAAATTCTTTAGGCTTTCTTTGGTTTACTGAAAATTTGAGGAACAGGACAGTTGAAAACAGTCTAAACCAGAATACTGAGACTTAGTTTTCTAATTCTAAAAAAGATTTACAAATGAGAATATAATTAATCAAAAGTCTATATTTTTATTTCTTCAAATTTTTAGAGGATAAAAGATCATTGAAAACTCAAATTGCATGAAGATTATGTTCCAAAAAATGCAACTGGCCAAATGCTATATCTAATGTTCTGCAATATCACCAAATAATGAGAATTTATAACAATCCTGTTGTTAATGAATCAAACCAGATATTTACCTTTCATGATTTGGGAAATAGCGAACAACTTGTGCTTGTCCAAGGACCATTGGCGTGTGAGAACCAAATGCAGAATCGAACTCTTCACTGAATAGCAAAATAGAGGAAGCACAAGCTCAGTAAACAATCACATATTTTTGTGTGAAGTCCTCTGGAAGAATTGAAACTATTCAAAATGCTGATCTGACTCCTTTGTACCAAAATGGTGATAAATATAACCGGGATTTTCAACATCATATCATGTGTTTAGTTGGTTTATATTGAGATCTATGATCCCATGAGTAGAACTATGACATTTTCTCTGAATTGAATCCAACCCATACTGCAATAAATGCAGCATTAAATTACAGTAATTGCATATATGACCTATTGGAACACCTATGCACTGTTGGGGAGAAAACCAAATATAAAAAATGAGACAATCAACAAAAAGCACACTTGAAGTACAAATAAGAAGCAGCTTTAAGATTTTACAAAAAAAAAAAAAATCCTGAACAAGATAGCAGAGAAATTGTAGATGACAAGGCCAAAATCTATAATGGATAAATAACACAAGAGATGCCAACAAACAATAAGGTAAACATTAAATGTTTAACATTGCTATAATTCTGTAGGTAATGAGGGTATAGATAGCAGAACTCAACTTGTTAACCCACACAACTGGGTCACAAGGCTCTGAAATTTGTCTCCATTTGACAGCCACTGACTAAACATCTTGCCATGACATCATAAGGCGACTAGATGATCTATCTTCAGTAATGCAATAAGAAGCTGATGTTTCTGAAGAACGGCTTGTACTACAATCAGCACCACGTCTGTTCTGGCTAGCCATACTGACCCTTCTTCGGACCCTCTTACCATTTTTCGAGCTTCTATTAGAATGCTTCCAACCCGCTTGCAAAGAACGCCATGCTTTTGACACCTTCTGCACAATTTCAATTGCAGCTAATCCTGCCATACGATGCTGATACATAACACATGATGAAAATATTTAATAAACCAAAATGCAGTAAGAGTGGGAAAGCAGTTTAACAAAGGGCAATCATGGAAACAAGGAACTCAATGGCAAGCTTTTCAGTTGTATTTTCCTTTTTCAAGGAAGAAATGTGGGAGGAAGAAAACATGAGCATCACAAAGCCACATAGTTTGCTCAGAATCTCAATGGAATTAACATAGCTTAATGTTAATGTCCAAACAAACCTAACTTGAGATATGAGACAAACTAAGTAGTTCTTTTATGAAAGCACTATTATGAGATTTTTCTGATTCGCATCCAGGCAGAATAATAATAAAAAGTGGAGCAAGTACACACATTGACGTGCTTGAAACCTGAAAGCAACTATAACAAAACCTCCAACATCCTTTTTGCCGTTATTTTATACATACAATCATATAGGAATCCATGTTCTTTCTTGTACACAGACTTTTTAAGAATGTTTCAAACTGAAACAAACGTGTAAGATCTGTCATCTTTCGAATAGAGTTTCATAGTTTTTCATCAAGCCTGTTAAATTTAAGAAAGAGGGAAAATCTTTACGAAGTTTGAGGGGGATTGGTTTACTGACTTTCAAGGGAGCCAAGGGGATCGAGGGAAGGTGGGGGAGGGCATCAAATAAAGAAAAAGACCAAAACTACTTTAGAATTATTCTCAAAACTAATCACCGGACGCCTATTTGGTAAGAACCAGGACAGTCATATTGGATTTTCTTGCCAGTTGAGTCAGCCGCCAATGGAAGAGCAGTCTTATGCTTTGTAACAGAAAAATCCTGCTTTCTAAGCTTTCCCTTCTTCAGAGAATCATGCAATGGAGGTTGTCTGAAAACTTTTTCACGTACATTCTTGGGGTGCAACCTTTTGCACCAGTACTACTGCATAAGAACAAGTATAAGAAACTTAAAGGCCAAAAGACGAGAAAAATCTCCACCAGGAAACAAATTGAAGTTTTAAACAATTTGCCTTATTATATATTTAGCATCGCAAAGTAATTTGTTTCTCAAAAATATGATACAACCTAAAATGATGGCAAACTGAAGCCATGGAAGACAAAATTGTTAATTTTTCTTACAACATTAAAGCCAAAAAGAAAGGCACAAAAAACAAATGCACACACGCAACGAGGAGCTTTAAGTTCAATGGTGACTATCACGATGAATTATTACCTTGAACAGTGGATCTATATCCCGTCAATATCAAACCAGCAAAACTCACTGTTGACTTTGGAAGCTGTGTACAAAGCAATCTCTTTCTGCAAATGAAGAATTTCAAATTCAGAGACCCTATCACATACAAGTCAAGGCTAGTAAGAACTATTGTCAAATAAAGATGATCATTAAGACAGTCAACTAAACTATAAGCTACTGTTTCTTGAGCATATGCTTCAAAACAATATGTTTGACACCCAGAAAAAGGCGTGATCCCTAATATAAGCCACCTAACCTTGGAAGGTGAGAGAGGCTCTTTTGCTGCATTACACCTAAACTTTGTGCCTAGACACACCTCAAGTATAAAAATTAAAACAAACCAAAAGTCGAGAATAGAAAAGAATTTCAGACAATAAGAAGCCATCCACTACAATATAGAAAACATAAAGTAAGGAAAACACAGAAAATCCATGCACATGTCACATTTACTCATCTGCAAGTAAAAAGAATTTACTTACAGGTTCGAGTAGAAGCGAAATCATATTAGGTGAAGATTAGTACCAATAACAAGTGACAGGTGAGTAATAAGCTAATAATTCCTTCAATGAAAACAAACATATGAAAGAAAAAACTAATCAAGGAATTTCAGGAAAAAGTTATATTATTCTGCATTCATGCAAACCTGATAGAAAGCCAAGCATTGAAGCACAAACTTTTCCATTGAGTCCAGTTCAACATTTAGTGCAGCATCATAGTCCTTGACCTGTGAATGTTAAATTTTAGTTCAGTAAAGTAATGCCAAAAGGCAATCAATGCAGTGTTATAATTTAACCAAACAAAGTTTCTTAAATCAAAATCATTATTTACCGCCTCTGCATATTCTCCAATTGCATGATAGCATGAAGCTCGTAAGTACAAACACTCAATATTCGAGTTTTCAATGCTTAACCCAATTGATAAATCCTTAATAGCCTTCCTGCGACAGCCAAGTGGGGTCACTTAAGCACAGATGAGACAATGATAGTGCTAATAAAGAACAACCTCAAGTGAACAGATCAAGTAATAAAAAATTAGCAGTAAAAGTTAGTCACTTAAGCACAGATGAAAAAATAGGAGTGCTAATAAAGAACAACCTCAAGTAACAAAAGATTATCAGTAAAAACTAATATTGATGGTTGGCCTATACAACTACAATTGACAGTAAATACTAAATAGCGGATGCTTCAATTACAGTTAGGCCATCCTACGGATCAACAAAATATTTAAACACCAGGATACTTATGCCATGCGACAGTTGCAGTTCAGAGAACAATTATATCACAGATGGTCCGTATCATCATTAGATTGATTAAGTACATGATATTAAATCAGAGAAAACTAAACCATTCACAAAAACACAGTTGATTGAACACACCTTTGCTCTCCCATCCCATGAAGTAGTAGCCCACGTAAGTGACATGCTTTAGAATACCTATTAGAAAGAGATTAATGACATCAAGTTTAAAGATAAGGTAAATCAAACAATTTAATTTAGTCTGGAAAATAAGCACACTGCTCTAGGAGGGATATGATGACTAAGAAAGCAAGGACAAAGTTACCTTTCATCAATTTGTATAACTTGTTGAAGACATTCCAAAGCCTTTTTAGAGTTTGCCAGATCTTGATAGAACTGTGAGGAAATCACATAGTCATGCCGCAAGACATTTAAAGAAGCTTAATACAGAACTAATTTTATTCGCCAAAATAATAGTTTTCTTAAGATGAATATTCACTACCAGTACCTATCATCCACTACCCAACTTCCAAAGATATCACATAGTCATGTAGCAATACATTTAAAGTAGCTCGATGGATAAAACTAGTTTTACTTGACAAAATAGTAGTTTCTAGCAAATGTACACACATGGTCGTCAGTGAATACGCTGCTGGCCCTGACCTGCAGAATCCTATGAAAATTGGTATTTTTTCGTCTTCATTCAACCCCAAAAAAAAGCCTTTTTGCATTATTTATAATAACTATGGAGTGACTTTTCTTAGAGATTTATTAATTTTGATCTTTACATCCCTTCAGAACTAACTCACTTTTATCCTTATTGGCAAAATGCAGAAGATCTCTCCATAATTCGAGTGAGATTTGAACACCAGCTGTATAGTCATCTGTTCTAAAATTATGATTCAGACTATAATGATTTTGAACAAAACCTATTTCAATGGATAAACGATTGTCTAATCCTCTAACATCTTGAAAGTTTTTCAGAATGATCAAGTCAGAAATTCAATAGTGCTTCAAACAAAAGATTTCATATTCCAATTTAATTGTATAATTATACGTGATAATGCTTCATATGCTTTCCAAAGACTTCAAAGGTTAATAGTAACACAAGATTACTTTATATCAAGTCTCTTTCAACTTTAAATATACTTAAATCAACTTTATGTTTAGTCTATTTTATATCAAGTGTTTTGTAAGATTATGACTTTAATCACGACTTCGTCTTATTATATTACTATTCATTTACTTTTTTTTTGTATAAATAATGTGCTATTTCTCCAAGAAGGCATCCTAAAAAAACTTCTCTAAAAAGTTTTTCTTTGTAATAAATCTTTTTTATAAAAAATATGTTTGGTTAAAAACTTTCTTCTCTTTTGGTAATTCCTTCCTCCTTCTATAGTTATAATTTCAAATTCGTATTTCTTTTATCTATTTCATAGTTTATAGTGATACAAATTAAGTATGCTCTATAATTGTTACAGTTATTGTGGATACTCTACACCAAAATACCTTATAAAATTGTTAAACAAATCATTGATCTACTCTCTCAGTCAAATAAAAGTTATTGTACCAAGATGTACTGAAATAAACTACTATAGTGAAAGATATATCTTCATAAAAATCAGGTTACTAATTTGACGTTAAACCAAGAGAGTGTCAGAGTCTTGAATACTGATTAAAATACCTTAATTATATGTCTAATCTATAAACTATTTATTTTTAATATTATTTTGATAAGGTAATTTATACGCATATTATTAAAATAATATTAGATAATATCATTATGATTCTATTATCCGTATAATCCAAAACTATCATAGCCTTAACACTACGAATAAGGTTGGCATCGGGTAGGGTTCGGGGCGGGTTTTGCTCGCCCCGAACCCGACCTGACTTTATGCGTTAATAAACTTGAACTCGATCCTATTTGAAATTTTTTTTGTTTTTTCATACCCGAACCCGACCTCACCCGATTCGACCTAAAATTAATAAAATATTTTTTAAAATATAAATATTTAAAAATATTATTATATAAATATATATATAAATAAAAAATTAAATAATTAATTAAAAAATAATTTTTTATATAATATCGAGTCGAATCGAATTGAATTTACTTAAAACCTGAACCTGATCCGATCTCGATTATTTTATAACTTATCCGATTCGACTTGAAACTCGAATTAAAAAAAAAAAAATCGATCTCATAAGATCAGATTGGATTGAACTCATAAAGATGGATTGGATTACCATCCCTAACTACGACCTGCTGCTATCTAGAATGGCATGTGCAATGACACGTGTGGAATTGGTTTTGACCCATTTTAGTTTTGGTACTCGAGAACTGGTTAACAGAGATCGCACTTAGGGCTCGTCTTGATGTGTGGTGGGTGCAACTTTGAGGTTTTGGACTTATGTTCCCCGATCGAGAGTTAATTAATGATACGATCGTAATGGTTTGAATTAAATTTGAATTAATTTTGTTAAATATTATATAATATTATAATATTTTAAAATTTAATTTTAATTTAAATAAAATTTATATTTAATTTAAATCGAATTAAATTTTATTAATTTAATTTAATTTGATTTATTAATTTTTAAAATTTTTTTATTTTTATATATTATTTTAATATATTTAAATAGATTTTGATTTAAATTATTTTTTTATAAAAATTTAGAAGATATATAAAAATTAAAATATATATATTCGGTTTGATTTAATTTTTTTAATTTTTAATTCAAAATTTGATATAAATTTAATATATATTTAATATATGAAATTAATCTAAGCTAAATAAAAAAATCAATCAAAATTGAATCGAATATATTTACGATTTCGAATCAATTTTTGATATTTTCAATTTCTCAATCCTAATTAATAATTCATCCTTTGCTCTTGCTAAATGGCTTTTCTGAAAAGCAGTTATTAAATTAAATCAACTATTGTATTATAATTTCCGAATTACAGTATAATTAAATAATTTTAAAATTTAAATAAATCAATATATAATTAAATACATTTATCATAAAATTGGATTAAAGCCAACCACAATCAATCTTGAACATATGACTAAACATATTAATATCGCTTTTTTTATTATTTTTATTTTTATTTTAGAGAATAAACTGATACAAAAGGAGTTTTAAATAAGTAGGTTACAAAATAATTGACTATATTTATTTCTTTGTACTTTAATTCAATATTTGCAACTTTGTCATTTCTTGGATCTGGAAAAAACAAAGATAAAAATACTATTTAATAAAAAGTTTTTATATTTAATGCATTATTTTTTTAAATATCATTTTAATTAATATTTTCTATAATGAAATATAAATATAAAATGAATCTCACTTAAACTATTTTTTTTAATTAAATTACATGTATTTGAAAAGCAAGTATTGGTAGAAAAGCAAATGCATAAAAATCAATGTTGAAAATAACAATATCCTTTTGGCACGAGACGCGGCGTGCATTTTGGTGCATAGAGATGCTTTTCCTGGCAATGCAAGTAAAGCTAGCAACAAATATTCGTTGGTGCATAGAAAAAAGTAGTATTATTAAAGGCTAAAGTATTTACAAACGGGTATTAATCCTTCAATAAACTATATTAAAGGTATATTATAAATAAGATCATTTGTATATTTATATTATTTAAAATATTAAAATTTATATATTCGTATTATATTTTATATAAAAATTACATAATATAATTTATATCGATATAAAAACATAAAATATATATTTTTAGTTTTACTACTCATATATAATTATTGTTAAAATTTTAAATCGTATTATTTTTATATTTTTTATTTATATTTTATCTATATCATATTTTAATTTATCAAATTTAATGTATTATATATAATTAAACAAGCATGTTTATTATCTAACAACAATTTGATGAGCTAATTCCCCGTCATTATTATTATTATTTTTTTTTGGTTCTATTGCCTATTTGCAAAATTTCCCTCACACAATAAAACCTCAAGTTGGCCTGAAAGCGAAAGTGAACTTCGACCTCAATATTAATAAAATTGGGCCAAGTTTTAGAGGAACATGTAATAGCCTTATAATTTGGCCGGGCACTGTCGAGGTCTTTCTCCATAAAAACGACAAGAAAAAGATTGCAGGAGGAACACAATCGAAGGTGGACCAATGGCATTTATCTCTTTATCCTATACGTGCCAGAAGGAGGACCGAGGAAAGTTGATCTAACAACACATGGTCCCAGTTACGCTTCATTTCACACTTTTATTATTTCCTCTATTGGCTGTTGGTTAAAGCTTCAAATTACACTTTGTTTATTCTAATCGCAAAAACTTGCTTAACGCACTTAAAATACGAATTCTGTCCGGTTTGATTTGATCATAAAAGTCGATAATTCCAATTTGACCAATCCGAAATTGAAAATAATTTGAATTTAAATAATAAATATAACACAAATAATAACTCACTAAAATTATTAAAAATATCAAATTAACATATATATTTCTAAATCAAACTATTATATATATTATGTTACTTATAATTTTTTTATAATTTATAATATAATTTATAATAAATTATTATGAGTATACTTACATATCAATCTATTGTTTAAAATAAATTATATAATATTGTATAATTATAGATAATATCAATTATCCTATGATTTAAAATAAATATATATAAAACAAGGTATTAATTTGCATATACGTTATGTTTATATTATAATCATATTATTAATTTTTAATCATGTAATTTAAAATAAATTATATAATAAGCTACAATTATATTAAAATAATTATTTATATAATAGTTATATTATTAATATAATAAATAATTATATATTAAATGTGTATTATAAATAAATATTTAAACTAATTTTTATATGATTATATTAAATATGTAATTATATATTATAATTAAAGGTTTAAAATACTCTTATTACATTAAATTAAATTAAATATAAAAATTTATTAAACATGTTAAACATAATAAATATGTTTTTCATGTTTAATATGGTACTCTTATCACATAGTTTAATTAATAATATTTTTTATGTCTTACATTTGTCAAATTTTGTATCGCCAAATACATTTTTCTAATATTATACGATTTTTTCATATTATTTTAGATTGTATTGTTATATCTAGTTTAAATTATATTAAAGTTAAATTCAAATTTAATTAAACAATTTAATTTATTATTTTTAAAATTAATAAATTGAACTCAAAATATCTAAATCCAAATAATCAAATATCAACTTAAAATACCTAAATTAAAACAATCAAAATTTAAATCCAAAATAAATTAAATTTAAAATAATCTGAAATAAATAAATAAAAAAAACCCTGAAACCGAAATCGAAATGTTTGCCCAATTTACAAGTCCACTCTCAATAATTAGACATGATTGAACGACTAAAAATGACCTAAAGCTTGATAATGAAGTGAGACATCAACATCAATTTTAAAGGTTTTAGGAGAAAACTTAAAAATTTTTTAAAATATATTATCGCATATAATTATATATAATTTAATTAGAGGAAGAAATTTTTTATCTAATGTATCATAAATGAATTTTTGATATGTTCAACATCGTTTATGTGAGCTATGAGTGTATTTTAAAAAGATGCTAAGATGGAGAGTTATTTATATCTTAGAGTAAAGTCATAATTCTATATATTAAATAAAATGATTAAAAAGTAATTGTGATAATGAATGATTTTATCAGTTATAAATTATCGTATATGAAAAATATTGAAATTTATTTGTTAAATAATTACATGATTTATGAAAAATCAGAATAACGTAAAGCCCACCTATTAATTGGGTTCAGCCCTAGTGCTGACTAGTCGACGTCAACGTACGGCTTGTTTTCCTGGCACAGATGGTGTGTCCTAAAGAGGACCGCACAACAAAATTTGATTTAATTCAAGAGGGAAGAAGTAATTATCTCCCCAAAAGCCATGGAAAGAATCCGGCAAACCATATTAAACCTTCCGGAGGAGAATGGCTGGAGAAGTATCCAGCCTTTCCGCTTATACCAAGGCTTTTGGTGTATCCCCTATTTCCTGGAAGGTATCATGCTTGCTCAAGAACGCTTCAATGCTCAACCGAGTGATATCATTGTTTGCAGCGCTCCTAAGAGTGGCACCACTTGGATTAAGGCACTTACTTTTGCACTTGTGACTCGACACAATTTCGACGAGACAGCAAATCCTTTGCTGTTTAAAGGGCCGCATGACTGTTTGCCTACATTAGAGAGAATGTCAGACAACAAGCCCTACATACGTGAGCCAGGGATCCCTCTCATTGCCACGCACGCTCCCTACGCTTCATTGCCAAAATCTGTGCATGATTCCGATTGCAAAATTGTTTATCTTGGCAGAGAACCAAAGGATACATTTGTTTCCATGTTTCATTTTGCAGCCAAACGAAGGCCCAAGGAAAATCGGCCCATTTCTATAGAGGAGGCTTTGGAGCTGCTTTGTGAAGGGAAATCTATTTTTGGACCGTGGTGGGAACATACTTTGGGATACTGGAAGGCAAGTTTGGAAGTTGGAACGGCCAGACAAGGTAATGTTCCTGAAATATGAAGACCTGTTAAAAGATTCAGTATTTTATGTGAAGAAATTGGCAGAATTTATGGGGTACCCATTTTCCTTGGAGGAAGAAGAAGCAGGGGTAGTGGAGAGAATAGTAAATTTGTGTAGCTTTGAAAATCTTAGCAATTTGCAGGTGAATAATACTGGGGTGCAGCAGCTGGGTGCTCATCAGGCAAGTAACAAAGATTTCTTTAGGAAAGGCAAAGTTGGAGACTGGAGCAACTACCTGGCACCCCAGATGGCAAGCCACCGCGACCAGATAATGGAACAGAAGCTGAAAGGATCTGGCTTGACATTCAACTGCTCATAAATTAGTGTTGGACAATTAAGAAGACATGGCTTTTCAGTCTGCATTCTCGCTATTCCAAAAGTGAACTAGGCCTTTGCTTTTTTCTTGGTGGTTCATCTTTTGTTTTTTCTTAGGCGGTGTTGGTAGTCTTGTTACCTCTTAATTTTCAATAAATTCGATTGGCTTAGCATTAAAAGAAAAAAACACACGCACGCATGCACACACAAACAAACAAACAACAACAACATCTAGGCCTTTGTCTTATATTAAGCCCCATGTACAGTGAAGTTACATATTGGCTTGAATAATATGTGAAAGCTTTTGCTAGATTTGAATTGGGTTAATTGCATTTTCAGCAAAATTGTGTTTGATTGTGAGATTTTAATTTGAAGTTGTCAATTTCCAATATCGGTAAAGAAAGGGTGAGATTTATAAGAAAGAGAATGACAAATTTCATTGTGGAAAAATAACAAAGGTGACTGCTCTAGCTGGCATCTCTCTTCTGAGCTTTTCCAGCGGATGAACACTGTTATAGAGTCACATGGGGAGTTGATCAAATTAAACAAAGAAAAATCCCGAGTTACCATATGCCAAGCAGTTCACATAGAAATAGAATCTGGGATTTCCTCCATTTTTGTTCTGGATAGCGGCCTGCTTGACTAATCTATTAGCACAAAGGGAACTAGATGCATTGTTAAGTTGTGTGGAATATAATTATTTTATGACATTGATTGTCCTAGGCAGAGCATCAAACTCATTTTTGTTATTACTTCTGCTGATACCCTCCATGCTCTTATGCAAACTCTACAGCAATTGAACCAACAAAAAAATGAACATTTGTTTCTCTAAATAATTGACCAGAGATCTGAATTAACCAAAATTTTGGCTTTGATTAATATAAAATGTTATTTTGGTTTCAATTTTATTTTGATTAGTAGTTTCTTTTCTTTTTATTTTACCTGAAACATTTTAAGCAATCCAAAGTCTAAAAAGGAACCCCAAGAAACATGCACCTCTATGAAGAAAAGGAAACAATGGTATTTGATTAAAATGCCACATATGTCAATTAATAGTTAGAGATTAATGGTTGGATAGTCAAAATTTAATGATTAAATTAAAAATTATAATAGTTAGATGATGATTTTTAAAATGTGACTATAATTAAATAACCAACAATTTATTTCACACCAAAACCAATAGCTAATTTCTCTAACTTTGTAATTGCAACATGTAATCACAGTAAAAAAGTTTCATGGAATTTTTCGTTCCACTAGAAGTCTAGAACAAGCTTTCTCTAATTACCAAGTAATTGACTTGAAAGTTGATTTCCTTTTAATTTCCACTGAGAGTGGAGATATTTGGTTTTGTTAGTGTTGGAGAAGAAATGGAAGAAAAAACAGGTATCACCACTCACGCTTTAGGTAAAATCAATGGAAATAGAAAACAGAATCAGTTAATATTTGTCCTTGCAAGCGGCTTTCTTGGTTACTCGCAGCATGTTCTCGAGACAAACTTGTCTACGCCACGGGCAATGGAGTTATTGGAGTATAGGTAAGCCTTTAGCCTATTACAAGTAACTGCAGATGAAGCTTTTATTTGAGTACTGACTACCTTCCAATGTGACAGCAGATGAAGCTGAAAACCCTCCTTTGTATCAGACATTCCCTTGTTGAAAAACTTACAAAACACCCATTTCCATTATGGATTCTAAAAAAAAGCCTAATATTATGGTTAAACTTAGACAACTACTCAAGTTTTTTGTACGAGGAATTAAACTCAACACATGAAAATTTGTTCTTATATTCAGCGACTGAATCTTTGAAACATATCAACATAGGCAAACATTATTGTCTTTTTCCTAAATTCTTCAATTGTTTATACAAAGAGGGACATTTTCTGAAAAAAAGACTGAAAATAATTGAGAAATAGATTAAAGATGGAGATGAACACTCTCATGCGTGGAATATGCTGTCCAATTGTTGAGAACAAAAACACAGTACAAGGAAAGAATTATTGGATTCTTCCTTCAATATTTTACGTTTGCTTTGTTTTTGGGCAAAATTGCATGTTTTTAACCTTTTTTTTTCCTTTCTGTGTCTGCGTCTCTGTTTTATGTGTGGTTGTAGGCTTTAGTGACAGTCACGAATTGCCGTTTTCGTGTCCTTTCAAAGTTGACACTTTAATCATGATAAGCTCCTCCACCACCATCGCCACATTTGCTCATGGTCATCATTCCCCCCCTCCCATCACGGCTGCTGCTATTTTTCAATCATTAATTTATATCAGAAATGTGAATTTGAAAATTTATTGGAAATAATTCTCAAACTTCAAATCTCTCAAGAGACGGTGAGAGACAGATTTTATAGGTACAAGTGCCTGCACTTTGAAGTATTTCAATATTTAATCTAAATAAAACGAAAACTAAAAGAAAAAAAAAGTTGATAATGATGAAAGAATAGAAAAAGGAAGCATGCGAGGGATTGTTCATGAGTCTTTCTTTAGGCCTCATCAACATAGCTTGCATGTGAAAGCTCCTTTAACCATTCAAACGTTCGATGACGTGAAAAAGCTTGCTTCCCTTCTTGCTTTTCATTTTCCTTTTCTTTCCTGTTCTTCCTTATCTTCAGTTCTTGCAGCAGCTTCTTTTTCTCTTTCATGGCGGCATGCAACATTGCTTTCTCTTTCTCGCTGTTCTTGTTACTTTTGATGATGATTATGTTGTTCAGTGGAACTGTTTCAACTGCATTAACTGAACATTTACATCCACTAAACAACCCTATTCTCTTTTCTAAGAACCCTTTCTTCAAATCTTGCTGATTCTTTGCGCCTTCAGTACCAATGTTAACAACAATCTTACTGGTGCCGTTCTTGGTGCTTGAACTGCCGTTACTGCTATTACAACTGCTGTTTCGGCTGACCGAATTTCTATTAGCATTAGTGTTGTTGCTACGAACTTTCAAGTCTTGCAATTCAAGTTCTGGTGCTCGAACCAAACCTAACCTGAAAAAATCCCACATTGATGATTTCTGGTTTCGGCTGCTGACATTTACTGGCCGAGTTTTGGACAATCTTATCTGGGGTTTGGGACTTGGATGTGTGCTGAAGTTGTTTGTGATTTTAATTGGCTTTGACTTGAAATTGAAACTGGAATTGGAATTGACAACTGAATTGAAATTTCTTGCTGTAACTGTGATGGAATTACTGCTACTTGTTGAGTAATGACTACTTCTATTGCTGTTGCTTCTGCTACTGCTACCAATACGTGTGAACCTACTTAATGATCCATGATCCATGGACTCTGACCTTGAGAGGCAGCGGCCAGTGTTCTGGCTATCGTGGCGGCACCCTGTCAGGCCGCTATCTGAACTAACTGAGAGACGCAGGGGTAAAATTTGGCCTTTAAAGAACACGTCATCAGCTGCGCACATTTCTGGTTCTGTAGAAAGAGAGCCACCCCATGAACCGAAGTTAAAATCTTCTTCTGCTTTACTTGCTTGGGATTCACCAGCTTCATCATTCCTTGGCTGGACTTGGTTCTCTTCTTTAATCAAATTGACTGGCAAATCACACAATGACAATGCTTCTTCTTCCTCAGCTTCCCATTTTCCTTCATCATCACAGCTAATTGCTGTACTCTCCATGGTTTGAAAGTTAATGCAAACTTTCTATTTCAAACACTGTTGGATCCTCCTGGGAAGAAACAAACAGTGCAGAAAGTGGGATTTATATATCAAGAACAAGGAAATTTTGAATTACGGAGAGAGAAAGGCGGAGAAATAGGGAGACAAGTGGAATATAAAGAAGTAAAACCAACTGCTAAAGGAGCAATAAACAAACAATGGAAAATACAAAAGTCAGTGCAGGCCAAGCAAACAGGGTCTCTTTCTTATTTGTGAGTGAAAGAAAGTGAGGGGCTATCAGGCCGGCCAATAGTCAAGCTAGTACATATGCACCCTCACTTTCATCGATACTATTGGGGACGACAAAGAGGTTAAGATTTTATGCTGTAGTGGGGATAAAACCTAAAGGCTACAGCTAAAAGACAACCTTGGCCGGCATGCAAAAATTTTAGACCAACATCCACTTTGGAGCATGAAATTTGGAAGGGAAAAAAATTTGAAGAAGTTAAAAATGGGATGTTGAGTTAATTCACAGTATCAAACAATGATGGATATATCCTTTCGACAGCAAAACAGCCTCCAGGATACCATCTATGAATCGAATTCTTCTGGGCCTATTCATGAAAAGAAAATTTGAACTGTTGATAATGGCATATATATACTCCTGAGATGGGGACTAAAAGAGACAATACACGGAGGGTTGGTGTTGTTTTTATTATATAAAAATGAAATTTGGGTGCTTAAATTTTGGAGTCGGTGGCCTTGGTTTTGGGTAGGGGGTAGATTGTGATTTATGTGGTGCAAATTGAAGCTTTAAAGATTTATGTGACTCACTGAGGTTTTTTTTTTTTTTTTCCTTTTTTAACTTTGCTCTGGAAAGGTGTTTTTGGCTTTGCTGGTCAAGCGGGAAAGGAATGACTTGTATTTCACTGCATAAAATAAAGTTTTTTCAACCAACCAAACTGTAAAAAAATAAAGAAATAACAGTAGATTTAAGTTCATGGACCACTTAAAATTTTGTTTCACTCAGAAAAAAAAAAGAGCTAAAGTTATCTAATTGGTCAAAAACCATGTAATTTGTTTTGAAAAAAAAAAAAAAAACAGGTCAAGAAACATCTTCTGTTTAAATTTCCTTTAGGTTGCCATATCTTTACAGGGATTTTGAAAATTGAAATTGAAAAGATTCTGCATGATCATGGAGTTTGATATGGTATTCATTTTCATTTGTTCAATGCTATTAATGAGTTTTTCTGGAGAGATTTGACTATGTCATCCACTCATTTATTGAGAAGTAAATTTTTACGGTAAAATGATCGATTAGGCATTTGAATTGGTTGGAACTTTTATGTTTTTGGAGAAACTTTTTACTTTAAAATTTAGTGTAGGAGCTTCCACATTAAGATGCTTTTCTATGTTAATTCTTTCCGAAATAAATAAATAAATATCTCAATCAATCAACAATATTTTTAATTTTAGTTGAGAATAATTGTGAACGGAAAAATAAAGTTGGTAAGGTGGTTCCATCATAATAGCTTACTTTATGCAGGGAGAAGACTCGAAAATTTTTTTTGGTGATTGTTAATTTTTTAGAGAAATTATTGCATTTAGGGAAATTTTTAAATTTTATTGTTAAGATTAATAAATTAACACGTATTTTTATGATATATTAAAAAACAAAAAAAATAATTAAGAGACAAAATATGTTTAGTCCAAACAATTTCTCTATTAAATTTTTTTAATGTTATTTAAAAAAAATAAAGATTACAAAACTACAGTTATTATTAATTAATATTTTTTTTTGTTTAAGATTGATCGGATTTCATAAAAGGGAGCAAACTCTTTTAAATATATTTTTTCATTCATAAGATTCGAAATTCATATCTTATTTTAAAAAAATCGATTTTCTTATTACTCGAACCAATTAGTATTTTTATTAAGCAATGGCAGACTATCATGATTCTTACATTTTTATATAATCATTTTAAGATTCAAAACACCTCAAAGCACATAATTCATGTGCCTAATAAAACTATTTTACTTGCCTTTAAAGGTAAGAAAATAGACAGTCTTATGAAGGTTTTTCTTTAAAAAGGGAAAGGATTGTGAAATTTTAATCACTTTGAAAGTATGGTTAGAAAAGAAAATCAGAAATTTTATTTCATGTTTATCACTTGTTAGTTTGTGTAGCAAAAAGCATGCAAATTATAAACTTCTTGTTAGTACCTTCTCTCCTTCACACCCTAAAAAAATAGGGACAGAGAATAAATTTATTATTTTACTTGAATAAATTATTCAAATTTACCATTAATTTTTTAAATAGTGTAATTTTACAATTATATTTCTAATTTTAGATCAAATTTATGATTCAATTCAACAGATAATGCAAAAGATTGTGGCAAAGGCAACCTGCAATATAATTGTTGTTGAATCTACTTAAGTTTTTAGAATAATTGATCACCCAATTTAATGTGATATCCGAACTCTCGAATTTAAATCTTAAAATATAAAATTTTATTTTAATATTTTTTTCATCCAAAATCTTGTGGTTCATTGGACTTTGTAATACTTTTTTAATCTTTCCTAAGCTTGCACTTTCTTTTTACTTTGATGCACTCAGACATTTTCTTTAGGTGGGTGAAGGTGAATTTGGGTTGGATCAAAAGCAGTGGCTTGAAACTGCTGATGCAACCAGTATACTCCATGACCCAGACTTTTGACAAGAACCCAAAAGCAGTTCAACCCTCCAAGATTCTGTGTGAACTTCTTTTAGTGTTATTTGTTTTTTTTTCATTTATATGAATGATGAAATTAATTTTAATAAAATTAAAAATTATAATAAAAATTATTATAATTGTAATTAAAAAATTATTATAATTACAATTAAAAAATTTTTGATAAAAAATTTATATTAAATGAATTTTTTTTAAATTAACATTTAAATTTAAGTAACGATGCAATAAGTTCAAGTACACCGCACCAGCTGACCTTATTTCCTCTGACAACTCACCATTTTCATTCATATCTCATTATATCATCTGTGGTAAAACCTTCTATTTTTCCCTTTAAATTTTTACAAACATGGAACATTTCTGTTCTGTTCTACCTATTCTTTAAAAGCACAAGCTATGTATTAAATTGGCATTGGAACATTGGGACAACTTACAGCTGTTTATGTTATCAAAAGTCCTCGCACCCCATAACTGTGCTTTGCTTTCCTGGTGACATTTCCATTCACTTTTGTAATAAAATCTCAGTTCACAACCATATTCAGTCACATGAGTGATTGAGTCTGATCTAGACCACGTATAAAGTGAATTGAAACCAAGAAGCCCCATGAAATTCTTGATTGCTTTAAACTTGAAACAATCCACATATCCATACAATGTACAATGAGAGAAAACAACCCAATTTTCCTGGATTTCATGCTTTCTCTTAGATTACAACATCAAGCACTTAGACCCAGCTTCCATTATTTAACTGGATAGCAATTATAAGCGCATCAAGCAACATGAAACTATTAAGTCTAAAACACTAAACAATTGCAATCCCCCTCTTCTTTTGAGTGAGTTCAAGGAGCAAATTAAGTTTGTACCATTCACTTTCTTCTCCTATCAAGTCCAGCTAATTGCAATGGGACTGCCCACGGTGTACTTCCCATCAGACCATTCCAAACGAGCAAAGCTGAATGTATTAGAAGGCTGTGAACTTCCAGTGAACGTGACTGTATATGATTTTTTCTCATTTGCTTGGCTGAAACTCAACGTCTGTGGCTCAATTGATATCTTAACTGTCGGGGTTTCTGGTGATATCGACACCTTGTAAGTTCCTGGTGAGCCCACATTTGTAAGAGTTCTAGTATACTTAACCACATTTGAGCCACCCATTATAGTATCAAAATTGACAGCAAACGATGGGTAGTTGAGATCAGTAACTCTATATTTCTTGCTAGCATCACATGAGAAGTTTCTTCTAGCGAGGGATCTAATTTGAAATTCACTGTAGTTTAAGGCACAAAGGAAACCAAGATAATCTTCAACTGTTAAATCATAGACAAGTCCTGGATTGAGCGCTGATACAGGATCTACATGTCCAGCTCCATGATCAAACGGGGTGGATGCTTTCCCAGTAGCAATATCTTGCAATTTCTGCTTGTTTTTGTACTCTGTATAAGCTGTGGTCATGAGAGCTGATCTGATGGCTGCAGGACTCCAATCTGGGTGAGCAGCCTTGAGCAATCCCGCAAGGCCACTAACATGTGGGCAAGACATTGAAGTACCTGAAATAATGTTAAAATCCACTCGTCTGGAATCCATTGCCAACCCTGTCGGACCTGCAGCCCCGGACCACCCTGCTAAAATGTTGACACCTGGAGCAATCATGTCAGGCTTCAATATCTCCGGGGTTATTAAATTAGGCCCTCTTGAGCTAAAAGCAGCAACGACAGGTGATGGTTCAATACCAACTTTGGTTCCTTCAAAAAGAATTGTCACAGTTGGTTTAGGATTAGAAAACAAGTAATTTTTTATAGCATCACCAGATTTTTGACCCACAGCAGTGGCCGGAAGCAAATGAGCATCCGCTACAAGCTCTTCACCATTTGCTGCATTGTTAGCCAAAACCATTCCTATACCGCCAGCGGCTTTAACAACAGCTCCTTTTTGAACCCTGGCGTTCATTCCACGATCGCAAAGAACTATTTTGCCTGCAACTTTTTCTGGTATCAAAGAACCCATCATACACAAATTCCCGCTCGTAGCATTACTAGCATTACCAGCATAAACAAATGGTAACAACTTTCCAGGCAAGGTGCTGCCCTTGTAAAGAGACACACCAGAGTAATTTCTCCCGTTTCCAAGGCTAACATAAGCTGGGAAATCACGATCCAATGTGCCTGCACCAACGGTAGTAATCCAAGGAGCCACGTTTGATAAACTGTAAGGACCTGGACCACCATTTCCTGCTGAACAAGAAACTAAAATTCCCTTTTCCATAGCAGCAAATGCTCCAATTGCAACACTATCCCTGAAATAATCCGACTTGCCACCACCGATTGACATTGAAAGTACATCAACGTTGTCATCAATAGCCTTATCCATCGCAGCCAAGATGTCTGAACTGAAACATCCACCGGTCCAACAAACCTTGTAAACAGCTACTCTAGCGCGCGTGGCCATACCACGCGCCGTCCCTGGGGCATACCCAAACAAGCTGGCCCCATCCACCACCGACCCAGCAGCCGTGGATGCTGTGTGAGTACCATGTCCATCATCATCTCGAGGTGATTTTGATTCCTTGGACACATCAATTGGACCCAATGTAGCCTCATACCCATTAGCAAAGTACCTTGCACCTATCAGCTTTCGGTTACAATTTGATGATCTAAAATTGGTGCCTGATTCACACGCGCCTTTCCAGTTGCTTGGTATTGGTCCAAGCCCCGTATCAGCAAAGCTCTTGCTTTCAGGCCAAACTCCAGTATCTAGTACACCAATAATAACTTCACTCACCGAGTCAGAGTCGGGGAACAAATCGGCAGCTTCACTGAGTCCAAGAAACTGAGGTGAACGAGTGGTGTGCAACTCGTATCTTAACTCAGGTAAAACTGCAAGGATACCTGGTTGGCTCTCGAGCTGTTGAGCTTCCTCATTGGTTAACTGAGTGGAGAATCCGTGGATAACGTTCTCGTAGGTATAGAGCATTTGACCTGAGCCGGAAACTGATTTCAAAGACGAGTCATACCAGTGAGTATGGTGCTGGAAACTCGCTGGCATCTCGGATTTAGCCATGTGGACTATGTAGGTCTTCCTCTGGTTCTTCTTCTCCAAAGGTTCAGACGTAGACACGTGGCAAAAACGCAGAAGAAGAACAATCATAAAACACTTAACCATCTCCATTTTGTTCACTGTCTTCTTCACTAGAAAGAGAGGAAAGGGATAGGAATGAAAGTTTGGATAAAACTCTGGTTTTATACAGAAAAATAAAAAAAGAGAAACAGCTAAGAATCTTAGGGTTTTTCCACCATTTTTTAAAAACCCTTGATGGAAAAGAAGAGAGAAGAACGTTTGCTTGTAGGGACGGTGGTACCGTAGTAGTTGCCTTGATCTTTGAATGATTGGGTTGAGACAAAAAGAAAAAATAATAAAAAGGAGAGATAGAGGTTAAGAGCAGAGGTAAAATATTAACTTTCCTTCACATGATATCATGCTTTTATCCATGTCTTCAAAATCTTCTCCTTCTCTCGAGAATTATAAATGATTTTCTCTCCTCCACTACTGTTTGCTGATAACCCGTGTATTTTCCTTTGTCTTTTAGCAGATTTAGGAAACACATGAAAGTATAAAAAAAGCAGAAAAAGCTTCACTCTTTATATATATTTTTTGGGTTAATGCAAAGAAAGATCTTAAATTATAATAAAATATTAATAAAATATTTAAATTTAAAAATTTTAATATAATATTTAAATTATAATTTTTATTAATTAATATAATAATTAAATAATTATGTATTAAGCACTTTATTATTATTTAAAATTAATCATATTAATTAATAAACTTATAATTTAAATATTATATTAAATTTTTTAAAATTTATTAATCATATCAAACATTTCATTAAAACTTAAATATCATTCGCAACATTAATTTTTTTTATTCCTCTATTACCTTGAATTAGAGGTGGTCGGTGATTAATTAAAAAAAAAGAAAAAGAGATGGTTTGGCAATTACTAACAAGTTATCTTAAAAATGGTGCTAGTGAAATAATAAAGTATAACTAATTCTTTTAGGTTTGAATATTTTTTAATATATTTTAGGTTTTCTTCACGTGCAAATGAATTGATCAAAACAAAAAAAATTAAAATTAATTAATTGGTTTTGAAAATTGTTTTAAAATTTTCTGATTAAGTGTTAATAATTTTTAAACTTCGTCAATATTGTTTTTCAAATCAATTCAAATGTATTTATTTACAATAAATTAATAAATTTATAAAAAATTATTTTTATAATCTTCTAATAAATTCAAATTTAAAACAATTAAGACGAGCAAATTTTGCTACGAGATGAGTTAACATCTCACTTGCTGAAAAATGTTTTAAATTTGCATGAATGTAAATGGAAGAATAAGATGGTGGGTATAATCAAAAGTGGGGGACGGCGGAGAAATGAAGATTCCTCGGGATTAAAATACGATAGCTAGTATTTTTACCTCAAGTATCATATATATTAAAAGAATAATTAATTGACAATTTAATTCGAATTTTTCAGATTTTTTTAATTAGAAAAAATTTCAAGTTTTAAGAAGATTTAAACATTAAATTAAAACTCATTAAAAAAGTTTGGATATAATTTTTAGATTTATTTAAATTTTGAATCGAGTTTTGAATAAAAAAATATTAAAATTTGAATCCGATTTGATCTAATTTGAATAAAATATATAATTAAAATATTATAATTATATAAAAATATATATGAATTTTCATTTTTATATTTTATTTTTTAAAAAAATAATTTTTTTATTTTTATTATATAAATTATCATAATATATAGATTCGAAAATCTATAGTTTAGACTTAACAAATGAAGTCGTCACCAATATTTTTTAACTAAATGTAATTGGTAACATAAGGAATATATTATTTTAAGGAGTTTCGAAGCTTGACTAAGGGTCCCTAAAAAAATAAGTTCGAATCTACAAACCAGAATAAGGTTCAGAAGTTCAGTTACATATGAGAAAGGTTATAGCACTCCTACATACTCATCCAAATGATAGTACCATCTTATTTTAAATTTATCCTAAGGTCTTAATTTTAATGGTTTTAAAATTTATTGTTCAATATTGAAAATAATTCTTAAGATTTCTTCATCAATTTGGTAGAACTCTTAAAAATATTTTCTCACCCCAAGAATATTCAAGGATCCCATTTGTTTCCTTGAAGAAACTCTATCATAAAAAACTTTAATTTTTTTTTTTGACAAAAATATATCTAATTATTTCACCATTTGTGCCAAATTAAAAATATATTTTTTTGAATTTTAAAATTTTTTACTATTTGAGCCTATTTAGAAATTCTTTTTCTTTTATTGGAATTTTAAATTTTCCACCATTTAGGTCAATCTAGAAATTTTTTTTTGAAATTTCTAAATTTTTCACCATTTGACCCTATTTAGAAATTCTTTTTCTCTTTTTATTTCTTTTTTTTGGAAGAAAATAATATGAAATTATTTTTTATTGATCTTTTATTTAAATTCCTCCATCATTTGGGACAAATTTAAAGAAATTTTGCACTTAGAGATTTCTTAGAAGTTTACGATTTAAAATTTTTAAGATTTTCATCTTTAGATAATTGTTAAATGTTTTCAACCAAATTTTTATTTTTTTATTTTTTTATTTTTTTCTCTCTTTTTTTTTTATAAAAATAATACTAATTATTGTTATTGAAACTTTATCTAAATTATTTCACCATTTGGGATAAATTTTAAAAAAATTTCTCACATAAAAATTTTATAAAAATTTACCATTTAAAATTTTTAAAAATTTCATCATTGGATAATTAATATTTAATCTAAAAAAATATTTTATTTTTTTATTTTTTCATAAATTTAATCATGTAAAAAAAATTTAAAAAACAAAATATTAAATAAAAAATACTAAAAAATAGAAATAGCTTGGTTGGAGTGGCTTAGCGTGACTCAGCTTCAGACACAGAATGCGGCTCAAGGGATGCGACTTGACGGATCGGGTTGGCTTGACTAGGCTGAAGGGTTTGATTTGGGGACGTGGGTCGACGAAACCGTTTACGCTAGGTTCGGGTCGGCCCGAATAAAAACATGCAGATCCTAAGGGTTTTTTAAGGCCAAAACGACGTCATTTTGGGATTAGTATAAAAGGCCTAGTTTTAGCTTTTTGCTTTAGATCCCCTTTTCATTTTCATTTTCTTCCTTTCTTTCCTCTTTTTCTCTCTTTAAAAATTGGATGAACTCTGATTGAACTTTCGTTAGATTTTGAAAAATGCACCAAAATCTGGGTTGGTTCACCGAACGTTCGTCGAAAAATTTAAACTTCGTCAAAATCTGCCATCAGATTCTGGAATATCTACCAAAAAATTCAATCGACATCAAAAAATTAGTCGAAAAATTCAACTGACATAGGAAAATTCATTGAAAACTATAAATTTTCATCGAAATTTGAGAATTTTCCAGATTTTTCCAAAAAAATCTTTTTTTTTTTCCCCTAAATCTAAAAAATCTTTGAAAATTTTTTTTAACTACTTTCTGCTTATGATTTTTTCTTTGAATTTTGTTTCTATATTCTGTGTTCTGTGTCCAAGGCTGTATTTATAGGGCTTCAAATCTAAGAGCCATAAACCATATGGGTTTTCAATCCCTTCTTAGTTTTAATTCCAAACCTTAATTCAACTTAAACTCTTTAACCCAGTTCTACCCAAACTAAACCATTTTTTTCCTTTTTTTTTCATTATTATTTTTTATTTTTTAATTATTAACAAACTCAAATCTCTTAGACCCCCAGACAAATTGAGATGTCTACAGCTGCTCCTCTTTACACATTTTTTATGAAATAAAAATTATGCAAAAACATAGATAACCCAATCAACTCAATATATTTTTTGTTTTTTTTTTTAGACTCCTTGAATAATATAAAAACTCCTCTAAATAGAGGCTCCATGACTTTGAAAAAGTAAATAAAGCTCATATAAACAGAGGCTCAACGACTTTAGAAAAAAATAAATGCTCATCTAAATAAAGGCACAACAACTTTAAAAAATAAAATGCTATTCTAAATAGAGGCACGAGTTTAGAAAATTAAAGGCTCTTCTAAACAGAGGCATAACAATTTTGAAAAATAAAAGCTCCTTTAAACAGAGGCATAATAACTTTAGAAAATAAAATGCACCTATAAATAGAGGCACAACAACTTTGAAAAATAAAAAACTTCTCTAAATAGAGGTTCAATAACTTTGAAAAATAAAAAGCTCTTTTAAATAGAAGTATAACAACTTTGAAAAATAAAAAGGCTCTTCTAAATAGAGGCACAATAACTTTGAAAAATAAAAGGCTTCTCTATGTATAAGCATAATAACTTTAAAAAATAAAAGACTTATTGATAATCATGTTTAGAGGAGTCATAGATCATGTCTAATAAAATTTGTAATGGAAACTCAAAGATTCACAATTTGACTTTGAAATTCAAAGGTTTAGATTCGTAAAAATCTTTCAACTTTACAAGAATTCACTGAAATTTGATTCTCAAAATTTCAGTTTCACTAGAATTTGATTCGTAAAATTTTAGATATGCAAGAATTCATATTTGCAAGATTTCAAGATTCGCATCTGCCAATTACAAGACTTGCATCCAACATTTAAATATTTTCATTTTAATTTTAGAGATTCGCATCCAAAAGTTCAAAGCTTCTCATCAAGTTCAAAGGGTCACATTTAACAATTTTGGGATCACATCCAAAAAGTTTAAAGCTTTTCATTTGAATTTTGGATATTCACATCCAAAAGTTCAAAGCTTCTCATTCGAGTTTAAAGGTTCACATTCAATAAATTTTAGAGTTTCACATTTAGAATCTCAAAGGTTTTATTTGAGTTCCTCTTAAAGATTCTAATCAAAAACTCAAAGATTTTTAAATATTCTCATTTAAGACTCAAAAGTTCTTATTTGAAAATGTCCTAAACATACTCATTTAAGATTTAAAGATTCTCATTTGAGAATGTCTTAAAAATTCTAATTTAAGACTCAAATGTTCTCATTTGAAAACATAATAAAGATTTTCATTTAAGACTCAAAGATTCTCATTTAATAACGTCTTAAAGATTCTCATCTAAGACTCAAATATTCTTATTTAAGAACGTCTTAAAGATTCTCATTTGAGACTTAAAGATTCTCATTTGAAGATTCAGGACTTCATCAAAATATTCAAAAATTTTTTTTCAGATGACTTTCAAACTTTTATCAAGTTAAAATTTTGCATGTAATGAATGACATGATCAATGATGCAAATGCTTTCTTAATGATACAAATGCAACAATCTAACCTTCACAATACTACAAATGTTATATTCTCAACCATAAGTCAAATATTTACTGTATAATGCAAATGCATAGCCAAAAAAAAATAATACATGTAATGCGGATGTCCATGCCATGAAATTCTAATTAATTGTGGTAATATAATTCTCTAGACTCCACCATCTCATATTTTTCTTTTTTAACTTTTTTAACTTTTTTAACTTCTCAGCTTCTCAGCACTAGACATTTTAGAATAAATTCTGTCCTCTGATCACTTGATCACTACCATAGGCTTCTTAGCACTAGCCATTCCAAAATGAGTTTCGTCTATTGCCCCATATCACTTTCATCATTTGACCATATCTCACAAATTATGTCAACCAATCCATCACCATACATGTATCAGTGCTTCATTTTTTTTGCCTCCTATCATCTTGAATTTTTTTTTTAAAAAAATGCAAGAATCTTTTATGCACATTACCATTCATTCATTATCATTTCAAATCATGAAAAATGTAATGCAACCATACATTCTCTCGATTTACTCTGAGATGCAAAAATAAGAGAGTACAAGGTGAATTGAGAGAAATGTAATTAATAAGAAGTGAGTCTGATACAAAAATAAATGGGCAAAATAATGAATTCAAAGCATATCAATAAAGATGGTATTGAATGGTACAACAATGTCCAAACAATGAATACTTAGATCAACTTTTAACATTAATCCAAAATTTTCCTCAAAAACTCATTCTAATGACTTTCGGAGTCATTTTGAGCTCATTGAGCTTTGTCCTAGCTTTGAAAGATCTTCAAATGTCTTTGACCTTCCATCCATGTGAACTGTCTATTCAACTCTCAACTTAAAAATTTACCCAAATCGTCCTTTTCGGGTTTTCAATTTAAGTCTTTCTTTTCTTTCTTTTTTATTTTTTTTTTATTTTTTCACCTTTTTTTTATTTTTTTTCTTCTCATTTTTCATCCATTAGTGATATCTCCCACTCATCAATTTTTAGAATAACGTAGCATGATTTCGTTGTTTCATCACATGCACGTCTTAGCCTAACATATGATCATTCAATTCTAGGACTCACATTTGATCCAAATGAACTTTTAAATGTTGTAACGTAGGCCAAGTGAAGGGTTATGAAAGAAATGGATAAAATAAGCTCAAAACATGTATTTAAAGGGTTTAAAACCAAATGATCATTCATCATTTGATGTAACTTGCCATTTTGCCCCATTTCACTACTTTTTTCTTTTTCGTTCACCTTATTCCTCACAAAAGAACTTTCATTATTTTACCCCAAATCATGTGTGACATTTTTTTTTTTTTATCTTTGAAACCTTTTGTGCTCTTTTACCTTTTTTCTTTTTCAAAAATTATCTTTTAGTGTGAAAGATGATCCTTGGTCAACGTTTTTTAGAGAAAAAATCATATTAGACTCAAAGGGGTAGCAATGAATGGTTTTTCGAATGGTAAAAGAAAGATGATCATTTTTCATCTCAAACATGAATGCTTTTTTTGAAGATCATCTATTGAATAAAAATAAGCTCATGAATCTTCATAAAAGACTGCATATCTTTAAAACATATATATTTCACATTTGCTAGTAGCTTACTTTTTTGCTTAAATAGTCTCCTCAAAATAATGTGAACGAGTTCTCAAAATTAAATTTCAAAATTATTGTTATCACTATCTAAATATTCATCATTTGAAATTTAAGAATGAGAATGAAAAGTTATGAAAGGTAACAAAGCATGGAACAATGGTTGAATAAAAAAATATATATAATGAAATGCATTATCCTTGCCTTTTATTAAAATGATAACAAATGAAATCCTATTGCATAAAAGAAATCCTAAAATAACAAATAACTTTCAATCAGCCTTAACATCCTTCTCGGGATTATTCCTCTATGCAATTAGGTGAAGGATTTTTCTTGACATCTAACCCCCTGATTCATTACAACTCTCACACTCGTTCTTGATCTTCACTTGAAGCATTGATATTATGATTGGGCAATAGATTATCACTAACATTAGGTGTTGTTGCCCCTTCTTGATCAAAGGTTATCATTTCATCCTTGATTAATCATTGCACCTTATGCTTTAGAGTAGTGTAATTTTTCATGAAATGACCAGTAATTTTATAGTGGTAGTTACAATGGGCTGTAGGATTATACCACTTAAGATAAGGTGGCTTGAGTGGCTTCAGACTGCTAGGGGCAATCAAATGGTTGTTATAAAGCTCTCAATATAACTCCGTATAAGTCATAAAGATTGGATCAAATACGAGTTTTTCTCAGGTAGTTTGTAACTCTCGTGAATCACTTGTTGGGTTAGCAAGACGAATTTGAGATCTTACAGGAGGTTGAATATTAAGGCTATATATGAGAGCTAAAGGCTAAAAATAGGTCGATATATGGATGAGTAAGATGGTTGTGGTGCTGGCTGGTATAGGTAGGATGAGGTATTATTCACAGCAGGATAGTATGAGGAGTAACCTTGTAGTGGATATGGTTGAAATCCCTTGAACTGTCTGCCAAAGCTCACGGCTTGAACTTTAATTTTTTTTTGGTACTTTCTTGGTTTCTCCTTGTTTCAATTTGTCATTTTTAATGATTTTGCCTAAAATCACCATGTTGGTAAATTTTTTGTGGCATTCCTTATCATTTTTTCATAATAAGAAGATTTTAAAGTGCTAACAAATAATAACGTGATCTCTTTCTCAATTAAAAGAGGCTGCACTTGAGAAGCTATGTCATTTCACCTCTAGGCATATATTTTTGAATGGTTCAGTCACCTTTTTTCTCATATTCTAAAAAAATAAATGATCAAAAGCTAAGTCTATGATATACTAGTATTGACTAATGAAGTCATTGATCATATCACTCCAAGAACGAATACGAGTCTTGTCAACTAAACATACCACTTAGCAGTAGAGCTCGTAAAGCTATCTTGAAATACATATATCAATAGCTTTTCATTATTAGCATGAACAACCATTTTTTGATAGTATATAGTAATGTGGGTCTTTGGACACTTTATACCATCATATTTTTCAAACTCTGACACTTTGAACTTTGAAAGAATAACTACATCTAGGACTAAATAGAGCCCAGCAGCATCTACAGAACCATAAAAATCAATGCCCTCTATGGCTCGTAACTTTTTCTCTAATAAGTTCATTTTTTATTCAACTTTAGAGTCCCTTAGTGACTCACCCCCTTTTGGTTTTAACTTTTCATTCTTTTTTGGATCATCCAAATCAAGGACCTGAACTGATTCTACTACCTTTTTTTATAAAGATAAGATTTACATAACTCTAGTATTGTCCAGGGTTTGAAGCTAATGACATTCTAGGGTATGTGTACCCTATAAGATAGGTGAACTATTATAGTGGTGGACCTTATGCGGGTTGGGCTTGATGTGGCTCAAAACTATGAGGTTATAGTGGGTCAACCACTTCTTGTGATGGATGGTCTTGTTGGCTAGTACTTTCTTCTATTCTTTTTCCTTTTTTTAACTTATTCAAAGCCTCTAAAAGCTTACTTAACTCTCTTTCTAACTTCTCTTGACCTTTTTCTATCCTCTTGAGATGATTAGAATTTTCTTATCCCATTTGTCTGGCTCAAGCTCTTGTATTGTATTGGTGAGTGGGATTATTGCTTGGTGGAGCTATCTTTGAACCTTAAATACCATAATTATGATAAAAAATGATATTATTTTATATGTAATGCATGTAACATACATTTCCATGGATATTGGTATGAGATATGGCAAACATTCCCAATGTTAAATATGATAATGAAAATGATGCATGACATGATAATGCAAATGCACAAAGTCAAACAAACAAAATGGTTAGATCACAAACTGTTCCTTCTTGTGTCCTAATTTTGGGTTACATCTATCACTAGGTAAGAAGGGCTCTATCCTAAGGCTAGCCTCTTAAGTGTACATTATATGCAGGGTTAAGTGATATTTACCACTAAAAGTTTTCAAATTGTTTCTTACATCATTGTCTGTCATAAACTAGTAAAATATTTCAATCCTCACCCATCACAGGTTACCAATGAAAATGATTTAATTTGAGTAAGAGTATTTTGCTAACCATTATGGAAATTATCATCTCACAAGAGCGTAGGTACTTTACTTCCTCCTAAGAGGGACGAACCTCGAGTATCTTATGTAATGCAAATGCATGTGATAGTGTGTGAAGGAACATATAGGTTTCATGCCCCAAAAATAAAAGACAAAAAAGGTAAAACATTAGTAAATAGATAACACAAATTATTATTATTTAAAACCATTAGACCAAAGAATAAGATAAATTTAAAAATTATGGCTTAACTCTTTTAGCGTCCCCCGTAGAGTCGTCAGGCTATCATAACATATAAATTAAAAAATCTATAGCTAGACTTAGCAAATAGAGTCCCCAACAATCATTTTTAACTAGGTCTGATTGGTCACCTAAGGAATCTATCATTTTAAGGAGCTCCTGAGCTTGATTAAGCGTCTCTAAAAGAATAAGTTTGGGTCTACAAACCAGAACAGAGTTCGGGAGTTCAGTTACATATGAGAAAGGGTATAGCACCCTTATATACCCATTTAAAGGATGATATCATCTTATTTTAAATTTATCCTAAGGCCTTAATTTTAAAGGTTTTAAAATTTATTGTTCAATATTGAAAATAATTCTTAAGATTTCTTCATTAATATGGTAGAACTCTTAAAAATATTTTCTCACCTCAAGAGTATTCAATGATCTCATTTGTTTCCTTGAAGAGGCTTTATCATCAGAAAAAGATTTAATTATTATTTTTTGGCAAAAATATATCAAATTATTCCACCATTTGAGTCAAATTAGAAATATTTTCTTTTTTGAATTTCTAAATTTTTCACAATTTGGGTCTATTTAAAAATTCTTTTTCTTTTATTGGATTTCTAAATTTTTCATAATTTGGGCCTATTTAAAAATTCTTTTTTTCTTTTTTCTTTTATTTTTTCGAAAAGAAAATATTATGATAATTATTTTTTTTATTGATCTTTCATTTAAATTCTTTCACTATTTGGGATAAATTTAAAGAAATTTCTCACCTAAAGATTTTTTAGGAGTTTACCATTTAAAATTTCTAAGATTTTTATCCTTGGATAATTGTCAAATATTTTCGACCAAAATTTTATTTTTTTATTTTTTATTTTTTCTTTTTTTTAAAAATAAATATTAATTATTGTTATTGAAACTTTATCTAAATTATTTCACAATTTGGGAAAAATTTAGAAAAAATTTCTCACCTAAAAATTTTATAAAAATTTACCATTTGAAATTTCTAAAAATTTCATCATTGGATAATTACTATTTATTCTAAAAAATATTTTATTTTTATTTTTTCCTAAATTTAATTATGCAAAAAAAACTAAAAAAATACATAAATAAAATACTAAATAAAAAAAATACCAAAAAATAGAAACGGCTTGGCTGAAGCGGCTCGGCGTGGCTTGACTTCAGACATAGAATGCGGCTCGGGGGACGCGACTTGGTGGATCAACTCGACTCTGCTGAAGGGTTCGATTTGGGACACGAGTCGACGGAGTGGGTTACACTCGAGTCGGGTCGGCCCGAAAAATAAGTGTCCTAGGGGTTTCTTAAGGCGAAAATGATGTTGTTCTGGGACCAATTTAAAAGACCTAGTTTTAGCGTTTTGCTTCAGAACCTTCTCTCTCTTCCCTTTCTTCCTCTCCCTGTCTCTTTAGAAACTGAATGAACTTCGGTTAAACTTTCACTGAATTCTAAAAAATGTGTCGAAATCTTGGTTGGTTCGTCGGACGTTCATCTAAAAATTCAAATTTCGATAGAATCTGCCACTAGATTTTGAAAATTTTGTCGAAAAATTCAACTGGCACTGAAAAATTCTTTGAAAATTGAAAATTTTCGTCAAAATCTGAGAATTTTTCATATTTTTTCAAAAGTATCCTTTTTTTTCTCTAAACCCAAAAAATCTTCGAAAAATTTTTTCTAACTGCTTTCTGCTTGTGATTTTTCCTTTGAATTCTATTTTTGTGTTTTGTATCCAAGGCTGTATTTATAAGGCTTCAAATCTGAAAGCCTTAAACCATATGAGATTTCAATCATTTCTGAATTTTAATTCCAAACCTTAATTCAACTTAAACTCTTCAACCAAGTTTTACCCAAACCCAACCACTTTTTTTTTCATTTTTTTTCATTATTATTATTTTTTATTTATTTTTTAATTATTAACAAACCCAAATCTTGTAGACCTCCTGACAGATTGGGTGTATACATAGATTAAGTTTAATAAGTGAAATTAAATTTTATTTTTTCAATTTGAATCAAAATTTAAAAAATTTTCAAATCTAAATATCAAAATGACTCAAATCTGAACAAACATATAAATTAGTATAAATATAATCTGAACCCAACTCGATCTGATCATGAATACCTCTATTTTTAGCTAAATTTATTGTTTCATAAAATTAAACTTCCAATTACATTAATTTTAAGCACTTTTAATCTTGAGTTAATAATTTTTATACTACAAGTCAGTTAATTTTAATATCTCAATAAAAAAATTACTCCTACAAAAATGTAAAAATAAAGTGCATGGATATATAATTTATAATAATAGTATAATATTAAATGTAATAATTAATAAATTTATTTATATTTTTAATGTATGGACGAATGTATTATTTTATATAAAAATGAATAATTGATGAATTGAACTATATAATATCTCGAGACGAGATTATTATGGTCTAGAATACTGTAATAATCGATACTATAATCAAATGGTACCAAGAGATAAAATTTTATATTTGATAGCAAGCTGATAAAAAACTCACTATTATTATTATTATTTTTGTTTAAGATTTTTCGGTTTTTAATAATTACTTTAAGTCTTAACTAATCTGAAAATGAATCGAGTTGAACCTTAAAAAGAAGGTAAGCTTTTTTAAGTTTGTGTTTTTTTATTCATAAAATTTGAAATTAAAATTTTATTTTAAATAAAATTAAATTTTTTATTACTCGAATAATTAAATTTTATTTTATATTATATTAAAAAAAATTATAAAAAATTAAACAATGAAATGACTCATTAAACTAGTATTTTCCTTGAGATATTTTTTTATGTTGGCATAGTTTAATGCAGACAGTTTTTACGTGGCTGACCAAAAAAAAATTGTTGAATTATTACATGTTTTGTTTTTTTGGTTCACGGGTATTTGTCTTAAGTTAGAATATTATATAAGCCAAGGTTTGGTAATTGTTGAAGGGAGGTTTACCCGCCAACTAACCGTCTATTTTTCTTTCCTTCGTCGAAATAAATATAGTAACAAAATAATATAAAAATAATATAATTTATTTTTACAATTATTTTTTAAAATAATATTTAATAAATTTAAAAGGAGGACTGCATACAATATTAAATTAATGGATCTTAAATTGTGGGCCCATGATTCACGTGTAGCCGTTTGGACGGTGTGATTGGAGACTAATTAATTTAAAATCGTGATTTAAATACATTTTTAGGCATAGAATAGTGTCAATCTTACCGAATTAAAAAAAAAAAAAAAGAAAAATAGGTGTCCCTGGCGGCCAGTAACTTTTCTTAAGACGCTGGTTAGCAAAAGAAAAAAAAAAAGATAGGAAAAAAAAAGAGTTAGGTTAAATTTGGACAGTAAGTAAAATTGTTTTTAATGGAATTAAAAATAATAATAAATGTGAAATTGATTATAATAACAGTAAAATTAAAATTAATAATAAAATATATATTTAAATATAAATGCAATTATAGTAATGAGGTAAAGTACAATAAGAAAAAAAATTAGATTAAAATTGATATATAATAAAATTTTCAGATTATTTTTATGTAGTACTATATAAAATAAACAATTAAAAATTAATAAAATAATTTTGTTAATTTATTAATAATTTATTTGATTATAAAATGCATTAGTTTTCTATGTACTTATTTAAATTTTATCTTTTGTTTATTAATTAGTTTATTATATAATTATTAAATTTATTTATTATATTAAATTTTATAAAAATTTTAAAATGAAAAAAAAAATTAAGTATCAAAATGTTTCTGATCCTACAATATAATATTAAGAGTAAAAAAATCCAAAGACAAAAATGGAAAAGGAGAGTGCGGTGGGAGTCCTCTGATCAAAATTTTGAGCTTCAATGCGATTTGTTTCACTGACTTTTGTTATCCAAGCATCTATAATGGTGTGAATTGAGCAAAAAATATTTTATTTCAATCGTATCATATTAATTTAAATAAAATTTTAGTAATTATTTAAATTTTATCGTACTTTTAATATGATACAATTAAATTTATTATATTTTTGTTATATTCGAACGTTAATTTTAATAAAATTAAATTAATATAAATTTTTTATTAAAATTTTTTTAAATTATAACTAAAGTAAATTTTTTAATTACAATTATAATAAATTTTATTTTTTTTAAATTTTTTCATAATTAATTTTATTGTGCATTCAAATAAAACTTTAAATAGCTACTTTCACGTAAGCATGAGTGTACATGACATGCGTACTTTTTTTTTTCTTCTTTGGCCGTTCATGACAAACGTAGTTTCAATGACATTGTTTAGTCTATTGATGAAGCTTTGAACGAATAATGGTACCGTTCAGTTGATTATAAATCCAAACCAAAGAAAACGATGGACTCCCTTGACCAGCAACAGTTCCAGCAATTTATTATTACAATATGGACAATCTGGAGTGATAGGAACAGAAAGTTAGACGGTGAAAAGAGAAAAACTTTGCCTTGTGCATCAACCAACTTTGCGGGAGAGTATTAATTTGATGGAACAAAATCAGGTTCGATCCGTTGCCACCAAGCGGAGGGATGAAAATGGCCTGTCACTGCTTTATACAAAGTCAATTTTGATGGCTCGGTGAATTTAATTTGCACTAGATATTTATGACTTTCAAGGAAATAGATGTGGAGGGTTATGCACTACTGAATCTAATTTTTTCAACAGGGATTACTGCATTTTTTTATTTATTTGGGATATATTGTAATTTTTATTTATTCAAATCTAAGCAGAATTCTGCTATAATACATACAATTATTAAACAACGGTTTATTCTAACATTTCAACATTTAATTTTCATGCTTCACACAATGTTTTGTTTAGTGAATCTATGGTAATTTACTTATATCTAAAGTAATTCAAAACAAGATATCTATAATATGATATAAAAATAATAAAAATAAATAATACGAAAATATATAGTTTAAAATTTTAAAAAAATTATAAATAAATTTAATAAAATAAAAAATTATATTTTATATTTTTATATCGATATAAATTATGATATTGATTTTCATATAAAAATAATATAAATAAAATATTTTACATGATACGATGACATAAATTATCAGATTCTCACGTAATCTCATTTTAATATTGTAATGTATTCAATTCCTTTGTTGATTGATTATTCAAATATAAATTTAGGTACAAATAAAGAATTATATACATTAAAATTTAAATATCAAATTTATTAAATATTATTTTTTAAAAATAATTATATAATTTAATTAAATTAAGTTCTAAATTTTATTTTCCAATACAGTTTATAATTAGTAAATGCGAATCAATTAGCACGAAAATAAATTTCTTATCTGTCAGGGTTAGTTGGACGGAAATGAGATGGCTAGCCATGGATGAGGTCCGACCTGCAACATGTGAAATATATATATATATATATATATATGTATGTGTGTGTTAAAATTTAAAATTTAAATTTATCATATATTATTTTTTAAAAATAATTATATATAATAAATGAGTTAATTTTATTTTTTTATTTTTTATTATTTAAACTTTTTGGTAAATGTTTTTTATGCATTTGTTATTGTTTTGTTTTCCTTCTGTTTTTTTTTTTCAAATTGTGCGATTATAAAATAAAAGTAGATTATAATTTGTAAAATCTTATTTAATTAAAAATCAGTAATTTTCTAAATATAATGTACTAACATTTATTACATAAATATTATATAATATTTTCATAAATACAAAAGTCAATTATGCATTTTTTAAAGATAATTAAGTGATTTATATAAATGAAAGCAAAATTGAATCAAGCACACCGTCACCTTTCCCAAGTCAGGTTGTGAAAAGCCAGCAGCCATGAAATTTGGGCTTAAATCAAATATTCATTCACTTTTCTTTTTAAAAGTAATAAATTCTTACAAGGTGAGGTGTTGATGTTCAACACTTAACCCAAATTTTCATTTCTCAATATTCCTTAGACTTTGATCTCTGATGTAATAATAATAATAATAATAATAATAAAGGTCGCAGTTGTGGTAACACCTAAGCATGATACAAAAAGTTTCGTTGTTCTTACCAAAGAAAAAAAAAGTGTCGTTGTTCATTTCTCTCTTGAGTCAAAAAGAGCAGTTGGGGATTAAAAATAGGAGTTGTCACGTCAAACATCATAGCTTTAAAACCTCCAGAGTCCATATTCCCAGCTGGATTTCTCGTGGTACATGTTGTTTGTTTAACAAAGTTTTTCCATCAAAATTTTCGTGTGTGATCAATGGACTATGGTCCAATGGCGGTAGTTCGTCCACGGATAGATATGTTGAATTTCGACAAACATCGAAGATGCAACGTATTGGTATATAGAGTTAATAATTTCAAATACCAAAAAAATAATATAAAAAATTATATATATTATATTTATTTATATTGATATAAATTTTGATACGATATAATTTATATTATTTATGTATTAATTTATCTAAATATATGATACAATATAAATAATATGTTTAATTTAATATTATCATATGAGAATATATTTAATATGTTTAATATATTTTTTATATTTATTTTAATTTAATATAAATATATAAAAATTATTTTAATTTTTAAATTATAATACTTAATTAATTATTTAATATCATATAAAAATCATTTTAAACATTTAATTATGATATTTATTTAATAATTATTATAAAATTATCTTTTTATATTAATAATATAAATATAATATAATTATTAATATTAATCCTATACATTATTATTATTTTTCATGTGAATTGGATCTTTGTATTGATCATGTCTGATTGTTTCAATGTTTTTTCAGGAAGCCAGCTAGAATCAAACAAGAAAGCTATGTCGATTCATGTAATTTGGGTGTTTTATTTATTAATCATGACTAAATACCTTCCTTTTTGTTCTTTTAATGTTGTTTTTTTTTTTTGGTCTTGTTTTATTGCTGTTTGCTAATTTTTATGAGGATTGCAATTGCTTTATCTTCTAAGGTTTATTTTTTTTGTTTCCCATTTGTTGAAAGCTGATATATGAAGAACCTTTTGGTCTTTGTAAAGACACTTCAGAGTTCAAATTAAAGTTGAGATGTTTTGTATCTCTGTAGCTTGGAATTGTGTGGGATTTTTCTGAATTTGGTTGGGAAGATTGCTTCGTACACTAGAAAAGATCAGATGAAGTCTGATAGTTGAATTTTTTTCGCTAATGGTTGGAAGACAAATGCCTTGAAACTAACATGACTAACATGTTCTCTTATGAAAGTGGCTTCAAGTGCTATTTTCTTTCATGGAATTTGTTTTCATATTGTACATGCATGCTTGTTCATTTAACAATGACAAATTGTATCTACTGCTTGCAACCGAAATTCCATGGTGTTAAAACATTTTGAAACGTATGAGAAAAAACTGTATACTCTCAAACAAAATAAGTTAGGCGAATAATAATATGATAGCAAATATATTTCACACACAAATACTCACGATTGCAAACACAATATTCTGGAGTTTATGTAACATTTAGCACAACAAATCTCCCCGAACTAGTCTGGTCTGATTTTCAAATGAACACAAAGTGAATTTGACTTACTGAGTCCGCATCCTGCTACTTTCTGCAGCCCTGACTTGAGAAAAGTAAGGATGGGCCTGCAGAGGAAGACATCATTGCAAGCAACGGGCGAATGTTTAGTGGTATAATACAAGAATGGTTTAGGCAATGGCCTTGTCAGCAATTGAAGGCATGAAATCTCAGATCAGGAATAAGTCTAGACTACGTGATATCCATTTCATATTTATATATGAACATAAAGATGTTTCCAAGCAGCACAAATGAAAATGTTCATTTCAAAATTTTCAGACCTATAAATTTCATTCATATAAGAAAAATAGGAGAATGAAACTGAGCATCATAAGCCACTTTTAATTAAACCAAAGGAAAAAGAAAAGCTAGTAGCGATAGTAAGCTTATATAGACCTACCATAGCTTCTCTTGCAGTTAGCCTGTCCTGATGATCGTACCGAAGCAACTTATCAAGAAAATCAATCGCCTGAAAGTCAAAGAACTAAAAGAATGAATATCACTTACAAGGCATTTAGTGCACTGTATCTTATATTATTCAGTTTCATGGATGTTTGCCTAAAGAAGAAAATGACCTCAGGAGAAACAAGATGCTGATTATCCGCATTAATAAATTTGGACCAGGGTTTGCGGCTGTGCCTGAAAAACAACATATCAATTTATTAACGGAGTTAACCATTCCATACTATTAATATGTCTATATCACACTATTAATATGTCTATATCTATCAGAGGCATGTCATCTGTATGTGGAACTGCAGCACCTATGGGGGTGCTTTGCCATGGTTTAATGAAACCAGAGCATTTGTTTATAATTAAGTACAAACTTGAATGCTTCATAGGTTCATGCTTAATGTACCTTCCAACTAGAGCATCAAGTTGAGGATCAAGCTCCAAATGGTACTTGTTCAGATATGCATTTAACTCATCAGTTCCTAGCACCTGAAGTTACATTAATAGCAGTCAAAAGGTTTGTAGCAACCATGAAAACTGGCAACACTTTGGTAGGAAAAGACGAAAAAATAAGTGAAAATAGAACTTCTTGTTTGACAGTGCATGCAAAGATGCCCCTGGTACCTATCCCCCTATCAACTGATGGTCACGAATAGGAATTAATGTTTAAATCAAAACCTGCAAGGTTATCGCAGCATCTAAAAAGAATAGAGGGTAAACAACACTAACAGGTTTAGATAAAAAGCTTACAAAGTGCTGCTCCAGATGTAGATTATAAAAGAAAGATGGATAACATGAGATGGATAAGGTACTAAGATATAGACTAATACATTATCCCAGTAGCAATCAGAAAATGATGCATTATCCTAACCAAAATGTTAATTCAACAAGAAAAATGATAAGAAAATTAATCTTCAGCAACAATAATAAAAAATTTCACCAATTTGCAGAAGCATATTACCTTGGCAATTTTAACTAATTGATCATGGTTGTCATGGCCATAGAAGAATGGTTCCTTCCGGAATATCTACACAATAAACAAGTATAACAAACAAATCAAACAACATAAATATTCTATTACACACCCAAAATTGATCTTTCAAATGAAAGTTTAATACATTTAAACTACAATAATGGTATTTCTCACCATTCCAGCAAACATGCAACCAAGGCTCCACATGTCCAAAGAGTAATCATAGTCCTGTAAATCTACCAGAAGCTCGGGTCCTTTAAAGTACCTGAGAAATTAAATTTCCCAAAACTGAATCCAGATTGTAGATGTCACCGTAAACTGAAATAAACATTCACAGAGCTATTAAGATTCCAAATCATCCAAAGAATCTGAGATCTTTGACAACCTGGGTTTGGAAACTAATCCTCTGAGTCTATAAACAATAAAAGAAATGGCAGATGTATTCTTGGAGGAGTCCAGTTAGTAGTAGTTCAAAAGAAAATTAAAAGTGGTACCTATCTAATTTCCCCTAGCTTGACTTGTTTAATGAGTTTCATGATAACTTTTGAATCTATATACCTGTAATACCAACCAAATTCAGTTTTTGAGGAAAGCCAATTCAAGGAATAAGCACAACAGGCATACAAGCAATTAACCCCAAAAGAATTTTCTTTTTCTTTTTCAGATATGGACTAATATTTAACCCAGTCTGCTTTTAAGGTCTTGAAGGAAAAACAGTCTTGAAAATTAGTCATATTATTCATGCAGTCTTCAAAACATTACCTAGAAGCCACACGGACATTATACTCTTTGCCAGGATGGTAAAATTCAGCAAGTCCCCAATCTATCAAGCGAAGTTTCCGCAGCTCATGGTCTATCATGACGTTGTGAGGCTTGACATCTCTGTGCATTATTCCTTGCGAATGGCAGTAATCTAATGCCTACAAAGCAAAGAAATCTTTTCCTATCATCCTATAATGCAAACAGGCGAACTAGAAATCCTCCAAAAGCTTAAAAAAGATAGTAAATCTTTGGAAATCGATCAAGTAATGACTAAAACTAGAAACAACCACCAAACAAATATGATGATGGAGCATAGTTCTATATATGAAAGTTTGAATGAGGGGCGTAATATTACCTTAAGAAGTTCATATATGTAGTAGCGAATGTCATAGTCTGTCAAAGTAGGGTAGAGAACTTTGAAATCTGTACTGTTGACATACTCAAATATCAAGCTAGGCGTTTTGGAGTGCTGATCTCTTACAATATCAAGAAGTTTAACAACATTTGGCCCACCACATAGATTCTGAAGGATTTTTATCTCTCTTTTAATCTGCCAATAATAATAATAATAAAGATTACATTTATAATAATCATTGCAAATATGCCTTAAGATTCTATCTCATATAAATCTACTCGAATATTAATCAAATCTGACAGATAATAATAAGTACTAACCTTCTTTTTCTTGACAGGCTTGAGGATCTTGATTATACAGCGCTCATTGTTATTGACATTTATGCCCTCGAAAACCTCACTGTATTTTCCCCTTCCAACTTTACGAACGACCTCATAATCATCTTGATCACTAAAACAGACACGATCGAATAAATCAATTTACGCCGATCACGAACTGAATCGAACAGTTAAACTTAACATCAGGATTATATTAAAAAAGTTATAGAAATGCTTAAGTAAGTTCCGCTAGTAAGATTGGAAGATCTCGTTAATTGAAGCCAATTACAGAATCTTGAATTCGTAATAGTTGATGTAACCTAGTTTAGATTTTGATTAGACAAATCAAGAACAAACCTAATCAAGGATCAACATTAATTTCAAGGAATTAATTTAAATTTACCCCCATTGAACAGTGAGGGACTCGTAATCCCAGTACTCCTTAGGACGAAGGACGTTGACGTCAGGATAAACGCGAGATTTGGACATGATTCGCCGGCGATTGGGACAGGAGATCTCGTCGATCTTAAGGTTATCGTAACAGTCGTAGGCGAGGGGAGGGCGGGAGGCGACGATGACGCAAACTAGCAAGAGGCGGAGTAAAAATGGAGGGTTGGTGGTGCGTCGGGCATTTTTCATTCATTCAAGCCAAGCCAGCCCATTTCTTTTCTACCTTGGAATGATTTGGCTAAAGGTTAGGCTAGCGAGGTTTTGGTTTTGAGGGAACAAAGGGAATGGGTGAGGGTGGGTTGGGTGCGCCTTTATTTGCTGCGATGACCTGAGCTGGGACCTGACCTGACCAGACCTGACCCTTTTTGTTTTGGAAATATCAGAAGGGAGTTTGGAAGGGGATTTTTTTTGGTGTGTAATGGTGTTGGGAACTGAAATGTCGGGGTGTGAGTGGATAATCTAGTGATGTGGCAGCTTCTTATTGGATTGGTGGAAAGTTTTGTAAGATTTTTGTTTTTCTTTCCTTTTTAAGTTTGCTCTGATTTTTTCCTAACGTTCTTATCTTTCCATATGATATTGGAATTTATATTTAAAAATTATAAATTTAAATATTTTTTCAGTAACATATGTATAAAAATAAAGAGTATAAAACATATAAAAACATAAAGTTCAAAGGTAAATTAATAATTTTAAAAAATTGTTCTGATTTTAATACTTTTTTTAACCAAAAAGAAAAAGGAAATTCATATATAAATGTTTTAGTTCATAGACTTTTGTTTTATTTAAGCTTAATATTTTTATAGATGAGAGTATTTTGGTCTTTGCGCAACTAACCTTACTTTCACTATTTAAAAATCTAGGATACCAATCTTTTCAACCGAAAGAGATTTTTATTACTTCTAGTAAGGGTACAAAATATGACTAAAGGTCTATTTCAACGGTTAATAAAATTAATTTTTGTGAAATTAAAAATAATAATAAAGGTAAAATTAATTATTATAATAGTTAAATTAAAATTAAGAATAAAAATGTGTTTAGATATAAATGTAATATTAATGATGAGATGAATTATAATTGAAAAAAAATTATTATAAAAGATATTAAATTAAAATTCATATGTAATAAAAATTTAAATTATTTAATATTTATAAAATTAATAAAATTATTTTAAAAAGTTATTTTTATACCATATAATAAATAATAAAAAACAATGTGATTTTATCAAAAAAAGACATTGTAAAAGCTTTTAAATACAAAAATTAAAAAAAAAAAGAGTTGAAAAATATAAAAATTGAAAAAAAAAAATCCTTGCGTTTGTTTTTTCACTGGACCTATGAGAGTCCAATACATGTCTGGAGGTATAGCACGATAAATCACCACCGCACATTTGCTATCCAAACAAAGAAATAATACGATTACAAGCATCTTTCTCATCTCACCATGGCTGTGATAAAATCCAAATGGGACCTAAGAATGTGATTGTTCCTTACATGAGATTGACAGTCACATAAGCAATAATATGAACTCGCAATTAGATCGATTATTTTACACAATCACATTTAAAAAATATATTTAATAAATTTTAAGTTTAATTCTTGACATTAACCGTCATTTTTCATATTCTCACTTCCAGACTTCCTTTGTATCATGAAAAGAAAAAAGCAATAACGGGGGAAAAAATGCATTACAATTACGACAGTTTGTAGCTTTGCGGTACATTCCATTGTAGAATCGAAGATATTTATTTACACAGACTTGGGTTGAATTTGCTCGAAGTCGAAAACGTCAAACATTAAGCGCCTCACATCTGGCTTCCCATAGATAGTGTATGAAAGGCCATGGAGGGCTTGTTGAACAGCAGTTGTGGCAGGATTTCTGAGTCTTCGATTGTGCTCATATGCATCTTGAACCTGCTCCGAGTAGATGATAAAACGATGGAGATATTTTTCCCTCAAATACCTCCCGCAGAACTTGTTCATAAGAACACGGCGATGCCTCTCTTGTAGCCATTTTCCAGGGGCATCTAGATGCTTCATCAGCAACCTCTCAGCCATAACAAGATCCTAAAGAATTTCAAAACAGACAACTATCAGATTCAGTTACCCAAAAAGATTTTGCCCCATATCCTTCTTTTTCTTCCAAGTGTCGTACCAAATAGAAAGGAAAGACAGGTTTAATAAACAGGGTATTTATTGTTGCTAAAAAAGGCCAAAACATATGTCCAACACAGAAGAAACCATTACCTGGATCTTTTGGCCAACATATTCCAACCGCTCAAAGCAAAACCGAGGATGTTCAAACTTGTATTTTGACGGATGCATAAAACAAAGCTGTAATCCCAGAAATGGAACAAAAACTTAGGAATCAAACAAAACTCAGATCAAGCAGGAGAAAGATGAGTAACTTGGATCTAGAGAATGAGAATAAACAAGCAAAAATATTTATGAAAATAAACGCCCGATATACATTCATGACAGACTAAACAGTCAAATTACCTGAAGCCCAAGTCCGAGTTCAATGTTCCTTGCTTCAGTAATTTCAGGAATTCTATCCTTAACTGCCAAGGGATATCCTAGTATCTGCATAACTTGCGGCTTGCTGTCATAATCCCAGATATTTCCCCGAAACCGATGCATACCTGGTGGCACACAAGCCCTGAAGAGTCTTGGATGTGCAAAGAGAGCATCTTCAGGTGGCTGTAAAGAAAAACGAATTAGGTTAAGTTTCCCTACAATTTCAATGTGAATGAAATGCTTCTCCAGGCCCTTTTACAGAGAAAGGTTGCTCTAAAACATAATCCTAGTCAAACACCTATTTTCTTTTCTTTTTACTCCCGCTTTCAGTTTTTCCATTTTAACTCATAAGCTATCTACAAATGAAGGAGAACAAATCAAAGCTTGCCTTATAAGTAGCAACATCTTGCCAACTGAGCTTATTCCCTTCAAATTCAACAGAAACATAATCTACATCTTCAAGTTGTCTCCTTAACCGTGGCTGACAGACCTCAGCTTCTGGATCCATTCCAAATACTTCAAAAAGAACACGATACACTTCTGGCATACCAAAACATAAGTATATTGCCCCAAACAAAGCCCAAAAGACAGACCTGGCCATAAGGACATAAATTAGTAGTCAATATGTATGCATAATTAGTATACGACGGATATCTCACTATGCCACCACCTAATGCATCAAGTGATAGGAGCTCCCAAGATGCTCACATGTATTGGATACATACGTGCAGCATGACATTATCTATCCATGTTTAAGTTTTTCTAATAGGAAAAAAAACACATCCTGCCAGTAAGCTAAGACTCACTGGCACATATTAACAATCAAGATACAAGTTATATATCAGCCACCTAACTATTGCAATAAAAAGTATCTATCAGCTTTCCTACCCCTACCCTGACATTTTTACTGTATTGTTGACACTGATATTAGCAAAGTTCCATAACTTCTGAGCTTTCAGGTCTTCTCCGTCCTGATGTTATTCCAGCCATGCAATTTGTTCTTAGAACTTAAATATGACATTTGAGACATATGCCATCAACTTAAGCTTTTGGGATCATGAGTTACCCAACTATCTCCAATATATTATACATCCTAACGAAACGATCATAGTCAAACGAATTGTTCAATGCGCAGAACCACTTGCTCAATTTCACATAACAGAGCATTTGAATAAGAGTAAAGCATGTTTGGTGCCAACAAATACAAGTTCATTTGGTAGCTTCATCACTAGCAGATAACACAGAAAGAATATGCATAATAATAGTGACCACCCCCATCCTACTACAGTCAACTTATTATCACAGTGACAGCAGTCCCATCATATGGCTCCAACTTGACTCTTCTCTTTTATCAATAGCACACAACAAACCTAGTGCACTACTCACTAAGATGCAGTGTGTTTAAGCAAGTTAGGGCTTCAACAATGAAATATTCAAGAATCGAGATATATGTTTGCTCAAGCGCAGCTGCAACAAAAGAGTAGCTAAATTCCAACCATGTACATCTCCTTTCCCCAACAAGTATGGTAGTCTTTTTTCATCACATGCATCAATTGTTGAATCACAATGCAATGAAGATTCGGTAGCCAATCAGGAAGATGGCAACCACCAAACAACAGAAGAATGTGCCTATTGCAAATTGATGTTTAGTTTGCCAAAGCATAGCATCCGAAGTCCAAACCAAAAACAAAAACGCATAAGAGTAAGTCCTCAGTTAACCTATCATAGATTGAAGAACTTAAAATTCTAATTATATAATGACACTTAGAAGGTAGAAAAATTGCAGGCAACTAAAAGACAGGCCAAAACATGATAGTTGAAAGCAAGGAGCCTTCAATGGTCTTATTTCCATGCCATGGTATGTGACACTAAAATTAAGAGCACCAATTGCCAAAATGAAAATGCAGCACCTCATTTCAGATAAAAACATAGACTTAATTCCACATATTATAACTTGAAATACAATCAAATGACCTGCCCTAATGTACCCTCAACCTCAAGTTTAAACTAGCATACAACATTGAATGGATCTGTGAATCCTACACATCAGTATCTGTTATGCATATTATTCATCAAATTATAAACAGAAGAAAATCTTACTTCACAGGCGGTTCCCTGTCTTTCCTAATTAACTTATCCATATCATCATAAGGAAAAATCAAATTCCGCAAGCTAGCCGCTTTAATCCACTTAGGCAAATTCCTCTTCCCAATCAAACCAAACACTCTTTCCCTCATGGGTCCCGGCGACTCCCTCGGATACCTCTGCAACAAAAATTCCGCCAGTGCCAATTCCAGTACATACTGGCCCAAAAACCAAAGCCTGGAATGCGCGGACCTGACGTGCCTGGCATTAGTCCTATCACAAGAAGGATGCTGAAACGCCAAATACAATAAAGTATCAAACTGTTTCGCCGGATTATCATCTCCCAGCTCATCAGATTTCTCCAAAGGGTACCCCAAAGCCTGCTTAGCTTCAAGCAAATACTCATCTATCCAAGTATTGTCCGCATTGTTAAGCTTCGAAGAAGGCAAGCAAGAGCTTAACAAAGGGAATTGTTTTAAGGATAATTGTGGGCTGTTTAGGAATCTTTCTGTCAATTTTTTGTCATCAAGTGGAGGTTTTAATATGAACCTTTTCGGAGGTAGTTTTTTCCTTGGAGCAGTAGCCTTTTTACGTTGGGCTAGCTCTTTCAGGAGTCTTTGCGGGCTGTTTCTGGGAAGTTCTTGCGGTGGGTCTATAGCAACAGCGAAAATACAGAAATTTCTG